>JAPTYQ010000018.1:33395622-33408354 GCA_029814465.1 Ostorhinchus cyanosoma
AAAAAAAGTTTTCAGACACCCTCAACATTTTACACAATCGCAAACATTATCATGAAATATTTGCAGAAAAATCTTCTTTGTGTTTCAAAAGGTGCAAATTATTTATTTTTTTTGTTAACGAAAAAAATAACAACTAATAACTTCTTAACAGTTCCAACATGTCATGCCCTGGATGAGTTTCAAAGGGGCATTATCTTATTGAAACATCCAATTTTGACCTCAACAGAACAGTGTATATGCAGAGGGGAGCAGGGGTGCAGAGTTCAATGACTTATGGGTGATTCTTAATGCAACACATCACAAATACATGGGTTGTCCAAAAACTTTTTTCCACCACTGTATAATGGGGCATATTTGATGGCTTATAACGGGAAATGGTTAGAGATATCACTATATAATTACTATTGAGCAGTGATAGGAAGTTATGTATGGACTTTGATTGAATTAGCTGAGCTCTCCTCCAGTGAAAGTACCGCCCACTTCTACTGGGAGATTGATCTCCTGCATCAAGGCCACAGGACTCTAAAATAGAAGCAGAATTTGATAACCTTACACTTGTTATTGATTCCTGATTGAACATGCAGGTGAGCTACAGGGCTTTTTTTTTTTTTTCTATATATATGTGGGAATTAAACTTGGACATTTGAGTCCAGTCATGGAGTCGGACCTGCATCTCATGTGGTAGTAATGCTGTAGTGGGTTGAACCGAGGGCAATATCTTTGAAAATGTGTCCTTGTTATAATCACACGGGCTGCTTCCGGAGCTTCACTTGCACCTACTCGACTCGACCTGACTCGATTCTACTTGGTTTTTAGAGTTTTCCATTAGGTGATAGTACTTGCTACCAGGTACTTTTTCAGTACCTATTCGGCCGGGGTTCCTAGTAAGCTGAGTCAAACCATCTGATTGCAGACTACTGACTGGCCAGGGGACGACATCACTGAATGAGTCATGAAAATGACTGAATGTGCTCCGTTATTGTTTGTGTCGCATACAAATGATGTTACTGGAGTTTCCGTCCACCTTGCCATGACGGCCCCCCTCACATTAGATTAGTACCAGCTTCTGTGATACTAAATACGACTGATTTCACTTCTTGCAGAGGTTGCTCTCCAGAATTTCTTAGTGATATGATGAATCTTGTGCCTGACATTTAAGTAAATATAATTATCATAAGAGGTCAAAGAAACCAAGTGGTAAATGTGTCTCTATATGCAGATTATGATGTTTTAAGCTTATGTTTGCGTTTGCTTTTTTCTCGTTAAGTGATAACTAAGGGGTCTTTAAGCTGCCAGTGCCTGCAGTTCTTTAATAATCACCCTTCACCTGCAAATGAGGGTTATTAAAATGGAGTGTTTACAGTTTTCAGTCTTTGTCTGTTTACTAGCTTGCTAGAGTGTTTTCCCCCTAGGGTTTAAATCTGTTAGTGTTGAGTCACCTTCAGAGTGTGACTCTGAATGATGATAATAATCAGCCACTATCACCCTTGCCTTCAGCCTTACACATGCCTGAAGTTAATTGTTTGACTTTATTAGAAACTGAATAACTGAACTTAACATTGAAAACAAACTAATAATAAATAATAAATTCCAATCGCTGAACATCAAACTAGCCATTGAAAGTTATGCCGGCGCATTTGTTTACACACGACCTATCATTATCCTTTCAAAGTTTGTATTTCCACTGTGAATGCTGCCAACTTCAGCCAATACCAGTAGCTTGTTAATCCACCCATTGACACCGGTTAATTGCCCTGTGCTTTGCCGTGCATCACCAGAAACGTCTTATTCAGATGCAGCTGAGTAATATTTGATGGAACAAGCCACTGTATTGACAGTTGGATCTCTTTAAATAGTGTTTAATTCAGCATTGAAACGATGTATAAAGCTCCAAAGATTGTAGTGTTTTTGCCTGACTGGCGTTCAGCTGTGCTGCCTGCTGCTCCACTGCTTTGAAGCTGAAGTGTATTGTAATTATTACTATTAACCCTGTGCTTTAAAGGATGAATTGGCCTCTGTGTATAAATTCATCACACTTACGCCTTCTTAACATTTGAGCATCTCTGTGCTTTCAGAGGGGAACTTTCTGAGATCCTTTTAATCCATAATTCAATCCTATATCATCTTTTATACATCAGTGTATAAATGATCCAAGACAATTGACTTTGAATAAATACAGCAGTCGTTATTCCACTCTCTCTCTGCTGCAGTAACGAAGATGCCCCTTTCTCCCTGGAAAACCCACCTCACTTTTTCTCCAGAGTATTTTATTGATGAAGAGCTTTTCTTGTAAGCTCTTTGTGATGAAGACTCAGAGGAAGATTATACTGAGTCAGACCCCATGCTAGACGCCCCGTACGCTCACCAAGCCAAGTGCAGCTTACCCATCATCAGACATCTACCAACCCCTAGAGAAGACCCTGGTACCACAAACTGCAAAGCATGGGTTGGTGGTTGTGAGCTCTTGATGATGCAAGGCAGTGCTAATATACAAGATTTATGCTAATTTAATACAAAGCAAAGCTCAAATTGCAGTTTTGTTATGCAGTTTTGTAGCTTTGTGCATAAAGTGGAGAGTTTTTGATGCATTTCTTGAACAGAATGCTAAATTAAAGGAGCAAAACCCTCTCTTGGGTTACAGGCCGCAGACTGACTCTTCTCTGATAAAATCCAAATTGTACACAGAACATAAAATCTATTTCTGAGTGGAGCTAATCTGTGTTGCATGTGATTGCATAGGATTTCACATTATTTAACTTTGGCTTTGGCTGCAGCTTATGAATCAGATTAAATCCATAACAGAAAACAAACTAGATCCTACTTTGTTAGGCTTAAGTGTTTATGTAGTAACATTTTGTTGTGATGAAAACTGGTGAATGTAACATCTTCCATAATTTAAAAGTTTGTTTTGGCTCATTTCAAGATTCAAATTTGTATCCTTTTATACCATTTTATGCATCTTTTTTGCCTTTTATTAGAACTACAAAGCTTTTACATCCCCACTACAGCTCAAAACCATCTCTAAGAATTTCTAAGCATAAATATTCACTTTGCTCCTGAAGATGTCTGCCCAACATGCTTAACAAATTACACTTGCTTTAAAAGTGCACACTACTCACTGATACAATCTTTAACCAAAGTGGAAAAGTGCATCTGAATATTTGCATTCCTAGAACTCTAATGAAACAGTTTAACAACATAATCACAGTTAAGATAAGCAAATTGGGCTGGACTCATGAAAGACGGTGTTCTATCAAGTTATCAGGCGAACAAAATGTGTTTTGAATTCCTGCTGTTTCTGAAAGTATTCCACGTATAATCTATCTAGCATTTCCTCTATAATCTTTTTATGTGCATAGCAGATGTGAGGACATCTTGACACTAGCATGTCCAGCGACTCAAAAGTTCATGATGGTTAAAAGGTTTGTCATGCACTGACATGTACTATATCGACAGCCAGAATGGAATAGCATTTATTTATAGTACCCAGTTCGCTGCCTGTGGTAACATGGGAAAAAAAAAGTATAACGGTAATAATTTTGATAAAAATACGTCTGTGGGTGTAGAATTACTTTTCTGCCAAAACCTATGTTGATAATTCTAGCACTTTATTGGTCATTTCCTGCATTTGATTTTTAATGATGAGGTTAGTTACTCAGAATGTGTTTGTTTCTTTGGTTCTATAGAGCGTGTCAAATTCAGTTTAGACCTGATGCACCAGTTCAGGTCAACCCTGGCTGGATTTGGTAAGTCATGGTTTTGACTGTAGAGCTATGGCATCTGGGTTGAAGTGCTTTCTCACTGCTTTTATATTTGCAAGCTTTTTTCTTGTTATATTCATATTGGCTATGAAGTCATTATTCTGTCAATACCATGCCACTATTAGCTAACCTGTCCCTCTCTATTAATATTCTGGGCCGAGACTCGTCAGTAGAATATTTCTGACAAATGGCAGGGTTGTTTGTAATCAGTCTTGGTTCTTCCTATCAAATTATGTTATAGTTTTGATAAACCACCTGCTAAATGCTGCTCTAAATTATTTGAAATCCATGTCTGACACCCTCCGTTGCCCACAGCAGTGCTATATCTTGCTGCAAGTCATGGTGGTTGTTATCCAGACAGCAACATCTGTTGCCATTCATGCTGCTCCATTGCTTGACTTGTATGCTACTCTCCTCTTTGCGTTTTGCTAAGGATTATGTTGCTGTTATGTTTATGCTGTGTGGCAGCAGCCCATATTGTGGCATCTTAGACTACTGTGTGTGTGTGTGTGTGTGTGTGTGTGTGTTACGTGTGTGTGTGCAAGCAAGGTGGCACAGGCTGTGTCTATGTAAAATGATTCACACTTCTATGTGCATTTCCGAATTTTCTGCATCATGTCTTTTCTGCTGCATCAAGAGTGTTTTCTGTGCACTATAAGGCAGTGGTATCACCCGCATAATGATTGAAATGGCATTATTTGCTGTTTAAACATTGCAATATTAAATTCCATATCTTATTGGTTTGTTTGTACCAGGAGCAAGTCACTGAGCGATATCCCCATGGTATACCCTGTCCGTAAAATTCCTGATGGGAATACCATTTTGAATGATGACAGTGACAGCACAACACAAGAGAATAAACTGAAGAGCAGTGTCGCTCCCAAGGACTCTGAAGCTCAGTGGCAGGATGTAAGTCAAAGAAGATATGATTAACTCTTGAAACTGGTGAGATTACAGTGTTTCTATACACAGAAACAGTGACATTGGCTCATGCTTTTGTTTCAGGACTTAACAAAGTGGAAGAATCGTCGCAGAAGCACCACATCTGACCATCGCACAAAGTCCCAGGACAGGGAGCATGTCATAAACCAGATGACCAACGGAGCTACGACTACTAACTTAGAAAAATATGAGACACAGGGTGGATTGATGAAGAGGTATGTACATGAGGTCTACAATCATCCCAAAACTACCTGCTGTCCTCTAGGTATCATCATGCTGCTAGTATTCCACTGAGAGCTCATGTAATTTGACGCCCACCCCCCTCTCTCATTTTTTCTGCTCCTTTCATTATGTGGGCTCCTCTTGCATTTCATACCAATTCCCTAGAGACCAGCAGTCACCGCGCAGCCTTAACCCACCTCCTCGTCCTTACTCCACCTCTCCTCCGTCAAAATCCTCCAGGTCTAATCTTCGGCCACATACTCGGGCTCTGCTGGCACGGACCTACGCTACCGAGACCCCTTTAAGCCCCCCAGTTACATATGAGCCCTCAAATGCAGAACACAATCAGGTGAGTTTAGACAGTTTGGTTCTATTTGGCTTTCTTGATCTAAATGTGAAACAAAACAGGTGGTGCTGTGGATGTAAACTTAACATGATGATGGTGCAGATTTGTAGACCGTGTTGACTTCTTGCTTCTCAGGGGTCTTCAGTTGGAATCATGCCTGCCTCTGATGGGAACATCCTAGGAAAGGAGACCTACTTTGCCTCAGTGGGTTCAGTTGGAGTAGGTGTTACAACACCTTCTCTGGACTACCCTTTCAGTTCCCAGACACAAGACAAAGCTCTCTGCAGACCAGCTCCAGTGCAGGCCACATCACAGCAGAACCAGACAGAAAATGCCTTTAGAGGTCACGTCTCTTCTCTGGTCACAACTATCCAGCCAGTCACCAGGGTGTGTACTGCTGTAGGTCACAGGGAACCCCTGTCCTGCAGAGACCCAGAGGTCCTCACTGAAGCAGGTAACACAGCAGTTGTTACCCTTGAAGGACTCTCTCTCCCCAACCAGGGGTCCCAAGTAAACATTCAGAGGGTACCTGTGGAAGGAGACAGTGGTCCACTAGCTTCAGGCGTCTCCAAGTACTTGTCACGAACTGGGTCTTGGTCCGGTTCAGCCAGCCTTCCCAGAGGTTACCGTCGATCCGAAGGCTCAGCCCGACTCTCTTCTGTAATCACTGCCAGACCCTTTGGAAGCAAGCAGTCCAGAGTGTCTTCGCTCCCGAGGCTGTGCAGCGTGAGTTAACAAACGCAGCTCTTAGGTGAAGTTCACTGACAAAATGTGGTTAAACATTGACCACATGGTGTCAGAGTAGTGACATTTATGTGGGGTGGGGGAGCTTAAATCTTGTTGTGATAAACAATTAGGTTAACAACTGCATGAATATTCTAGCTCTCTTCGCACAAAGTATTTATGTGTTGCTTTCAATGCACAATAGTACTGAAGGCATGTATAAAACATTCAACCAGTAATACAAAACGCACAAACTCAGTGTCTCCTGTTTTCACGCTTCATAAGTAAAAATCTCTGTGTAATGGATTTTCATTACCGACACTGCCTTTTCTGAACAGTCCATCTCTGATGATGGCTTTTCATCCCGTTTCAATTCAAAGTGTGTCCAATTTTGATATCAAAATGGAGTCCAAATGCCGGTGATTATGAGAAAAGGCTACAATGATAAACATTAGAAATGGGTCTGTGTCTCTTCAGCAAACACTAAAAACACTCAACATTTTCCGTAAGTAGAAGAGCTTTGAAGTGGACAGACCTACCACCTGCTGCTTTTATTTAATGCAGTCTATAAGTCTGACTTTACTGGAGTTTAGAGCTTAGAAAAGTGCATAAGGAAAAGCCAAATAGGCTTGTTAATGTAATGAGATAATTTGTTGTGTATGTGTGCACTACATTTGACTGAGCTTGTGTTACCTTTGTTCACAATGGTGCAGCAGCATTTCTATTATTAATGAGGGAAGCAATCCAAGAAAACAATGTCAGGTCGCTACACAATTAAATATTTCTCATAGTCTCACATAAATATTTAGAATTTTCAAGGTGAACACCAGTAGGTTTTTGAAGCTGTCACATTTTAATGCTACACGTCAGACTGATCATTACCTGTTCTGTCGTCTGAGCACATCTTGTTTTTGCTCATTTCTAGGTGGACGACAATCAACAAAGTCTGTCCCTCCCCATCACGTCTGGACTCAAAAGACAGACTGCAACCATCCATCTGAAGGGTCAGAACCATGATTCAGTCAAACAGAAGAAGGCTAACCAGGCAGAACAGGGTGCATCAGAGCAGGGGGAGGAGAAGAAACATGCCAGTCTCTCCAGCCAAACCTCCACCCAGACCAATGGCTATCACCATCAACTCGACATCCAAACCCAGTCTGCGTCGAACACAGCCAGTGACCTTCAAAAAGTAGGGTTTTGGTTTTTAAGACACAGCCTTTTTAACATTTGTAGAAGTTGAGGTAACGGAACAAAAACTGTGGACTTTTGTACTTCACAATAAAAGATTTTTCCATCGTTCTATTAAAGATGGCACTGCATTGTAAATAATAAGCCGGTCACTTTCTGTTCTCTTTACTATGCCTCTGTAGCAGCCAACTGGTGTCTCTAGTTTCCACCAGGAAGCAGAGGACATTGGATCACAGGGTGTCAATTTTACCACTGTGTCTTTTCCAGGTGGATCACAGTGACATGAGAGTGAGTCTTACTCTTAAACCCAACAGTAGACCAGACTTTGGTTTTCAGACTCATTGGGACTCAACAGGAGCAAGAGTAAAATCCATTCAGCGTGGTAAGACTTTTGCTTCATTTAATTATTTCTGGACTGCTTAAACTAATGATAGACAATATATTTATGCTCAGCTTCACATAGTACCACGAGTTGAGGTTATTTTTTTTAACCTTGTACATTGAAACGTATATTTTAATGATGGGGACGGTAAGTCTGTTAAAGAAAAATACTATATTTTCAGGAGGAAATTCTACACTGGAAGTAAAGTAATGCAGATGCTGTCGGGTCACACAGTACACAGTGTGAACAGGCAAATTGGCACTTGAGCAATGGAAAAATTACATTACGGAGTAGTTTGTAAGCTTCAACAAATCATCTCATTATACAGATGGACAGGACAAGAACGTAATGTCAAAGTGCAAAGAGAAATATATCACTTCATTACACAAAGTGGAGAAGCTGTATCGGCCAGTGTTGTTTTCTTTACTGTGGAAAAAAAATGCATACAAAACGCAGCTAGTGATTTTAAAACAAATGAATAAATATTTAAGTACACGTGAGAGGTGTCGCTTACTCACTGCTAAAATATGCAGTTTTGGCTTACTGGCCTACTTCAAGTATGTAACAGCACACCTGGTCTTAATACTGCAGCTTATTTCTCAGTTTTGGAATAATTCTTGAACCAAATATCCTTTTTTTTTTTTTTTTTGGTTTGCTGTCCTCTTTCTTCGTTTTTCCGCTGCCTGTCTTCCCTCCTCAGGCAGCCCAGCAGAGCTTTGCCAGCTGTGTGTCGATGATGAGATTGTAGCCGTTGATGGAGTTACTGTTGCACACTTGAATTACAACCAGTGGAAAAATAAAATGACATCTGCCCTACAAACCGGCAGTCTGACCATGGACATTCGACGCTATGGCAACAAGGGTATGATAATGATCTAATCAGGCAGCTGTGTCTTTCACTACCTCCTTAACTGATTTGCTCTTTGTAATAATTCAGTTTTCCATCAGAGGTCATGAATAGTTGGTTAATGGCGTGGCCTTAGTTTTGATGGTTGGTTATTTCCATTAGATTGGAGCTCCAGTGAGGGGACTCATTACAACCAGCAAGGCCAGAGCAGGATGACCCTCAATCTGACCGCTACAGCGTCCATTCTGATAGGTTGCCCTGATCACCATGCCAACAGCACTGCCTCTACACAGCCCACAGTAATAAATATGTCCAAATTCAATGGGCAGACAGATAATGTGAGCAACATTTAGAAAGATATCACATAAAATCACAAATAGCTGCAGAAACTTATTTTTTTTTAACTGTTAGCACAGCTTTATTGCTGTTTATCAGGTGAATTTTGGTTTTCTTTCACCTGCCCAGGTTGTACAAAGTAAAGGCATGGATGAAGAGCATGCTGAAAACACCAGGACAGCCAGAAGTACAGGTAATAGGAGGCAAAATATCCATCAGACATTACGCTATAAATAGAATAGAAAACATTTTTAACACATTTAGGTTGAACTGCAACGTCTCAAATGAAAAATCTTTCCTCTTCATGTAGACTACAATAATATTAAAAGGAAAAATCAGAAAAGAAGGGCTGAATTTTTCAGGCAGAAAGGTAAAACCGGTTGAAGTCGCTTTCTGGCAGTCGCTTTCTAGCAGCTTTGGTGGCTGGTGCTTGTTGGATGTTGTGAATTAAAATAAAAAAATAATGTACTTACACTTCACTAGGACCTATAATCTTAAAAAGCTGTATTTTAATCAAACAATTCCGTCAACCATATAAGTGAGATTTCTAAAACAGTCAATTAGAGTGTTCATTATAGTACACGCAAAGATGTGACTAGTTCGTTCAAGACTGGTTAAACACTGTGCTTGCCTTTGTGCTGCTCTTTCATTTAATCCCTGATGAGTGGTTATGTCCATAATGCCATGACGCAGTGTGTGTTCAACAGATGCTCTTTTTGCTGTTCTCTACCGGTTGTGGGCGTTACACATGTTAATTAGCACATGTTTTGCAATATAATTCCTTTGAACAATGTCTAACCTCAAATGCGATCCTATGGGGTTGTCTACCAGTCTGATGTGTGTTTATCTCCACAATGGCTTCTCTCTTCAGGCTCTGCAGGGTTCAGCTCATGGGTGTACTTGTGTGGTAAATGTTTGCACTCTGTGTGGTGTTTTATGTGCTCTTGAAGCAGCGTGCTGGGTGCAAGACTGTAGGAGCTGCTGTTTGTTGTGGAGCATTCATAAGTAGCTGAACAAAGCAGATTTGTGTTTGTCACACAGTGTGAAATTGGCTTTTTTTATGTAATATGACATGCTCAACTCTTTGCTCAAGTGGTTCTCTTTCATTATTTTCTGTGCAGTATCACTGAGCTGGGCACACATTAGCAGATTAGTTTGCTGATTTGCACACGTGTCTTAATGACATCCTTAACCCTTGGATGATGAGCAAGCCACCTCAGTTATATTTTAATGTGTATGGCAGGATATTAAAGCCTGCCATGTGTTAAGATGGATTTTTTTTGTGTATTACCTCCATAAATCTTTTATTATGCTTATATTGTGGTCGTCTGTGAATAAAACATCTGTCGGGGTCCTCAGCAGGGCATCGGTGATTAAATAGCCCAAGTTTCTGCATCAATGCAAATGATGTTCCTGACTACCCAAAGGTTTGCACTTTCTTGGTAAATAATATAAATATAGTTCTAATCTAGAATAAAACAATGCAAAGAAGAGAAAATAAATGTTTAAAGATCATATTTGATTTGATGTTAGGAACTTCTAATGTGTCCTCAGCCTTCGTGTGCTCATAAGCATGACTTAAGTGATCTGATTCCACATTTTGCTGTTTTTAACAACTGGGATTTCTTTCACTGACGCTTCATTTTCTTTCACAGGAGGTTCAGAATCTGCAATTTCTGATGTAAGTTCTAAAGGTGTTTATATGTATGCCTATGTAGAAGTTGAAAATGTGTGTGTGTGTGTGTGCCTGTGTTGAGTTTGTGCATTGCGTTGTGATCATGTTTGAGCCCACAGTCTGCCTGTGCATCACCAGCTCCAGGTGCCATCACTCAGCCCCTCCTCCACCAGCTGGTCATGGGACCATGAAGAGGATCGCAGGCGGCAGGAGAAGTGGCAGGAAGAGCAGGAGCGCCTCCTACAGGTGAGCCCTGTTCTTATCCCAGTAGAAAGTGTTATCGGCTAACAGAGGGAATGCTTCCTCAGTAACAGTTGTGTCTATATATTCAGGGCTTAGTGGAATGTTTGTGTGTTTGACAGGAGCAATATCAGCGGGATCAGGAGAGACTGGAGGCGGAGTGGCGTAGGGCACAGCAAGATGCTACCGGTGAAATATTTCGGAGACCAGGGGTGAGCGTTTTCCACACTGCAACCAAATGCAGGTCACTGATCCCACACATGACATAGTCATTCTGATTTATTTACTTGTCTTTCTATAAGAGTGGAGGGAAAAGTGTCTAAACAAGGGCCCAGTTTTGATGTGTTTTTTTTGTCTTTTTATTAAGTAAAAAAAAAAAATCCAAACTCAAAGACACAGATGCATTGTGTTGATACCAGAGGGAAACTCACTCTGCTGTGTAAACTGTTGACAGACTTTATTTTAATAATTAATCAGATTAAATCATAACTATTGTCTGATTCATCAAAAAACCTGCAAGATAAATGAACATTTTCTGGCCCTTTGCGTTCCTGTAATATGCTTTAATGATCCCATAGAAACCACTCAGTGCTGCAGGTTATTTCTGTAAAAACGATGTGATGTGTTTGAAGCTGAACGCCTGTGAGACGACCAGCAGTGTTGAGAGTCCTGTCGGCGTACAGCTCCATGTGAACGGAGTGACGAATAAAACCAGAGGAGATGAGCAGAACCCTTGCACAAAAGAGCTGAAAGAAGCAGAAACACATGCTCACAGTGATGCACAAGGAGCCCAGGATGACAAGATCAGTGCAGAAGAATGGTAAATAAACCAGTTTTTTTTTCCCCCCCTGGTGCTTTTAATATCTTTTCTGTCATCCCTACATTTTCATACTGTGAGTCTCTCTTTTGTGTCATACCGTCATGTTATCCACTTAAAACATGGTGTGAGAAATATCACAAAACCCCTTTGAACGTGGCATGTTTTTATGGCTTAAGATGTACTCGGCTGTCTTGCTGAATCTGCTCTGCTCGCTGCTGCTCTTGTTAAGTCTTATTGCTGCTAATGCTGTTCCTCAGGGCTGAGAGCGCCTGTGGCTTTGCTCAGCTGTCTCCTGCACACAGGTCAGAACAAGCTTAGCTCAGTTTTTGCTTATTTCCATACACCCAGTATGACTTCTGCCTCATTTTTCTTACACTTCATATTTGGCTTTTGATAGTGAGACCCTTGTGGTAACATGTCAATTTATTTAGTCAAGATTATGGGTTAGTTTTGCCTGGTAACGAATGAAAAGATATCCTGCCTTGAACTACCATTTTTTTTTTACTTTAATATTTGGATATATCAGTTATTTTTGTAAAATTAAGTGTATTCCGTGTCTTTCCCACAGGGCAAAGTCCTTATCCACCTCTGCATTAGCTAGTCCCCAGAAACAGATAAGAGGTAAGTCTGTTCTTTCTGTCATTTATTCTTTTTGGAGACATTCTGGGCTAACCTCCAATTTCCTTGACTGGTTTAGGTGATCAGAGGAAAAGAAAAGGCCAGCCTGTGTCGAAGGCAGAGCAAGAAAGGCAACAGATTTTAGAGGAGATGAAGAAGAGGACTCAGCTTCTGACTGATAACAGCTGGATACGACAGCGCAGCGCCAGTTTTTACAAGGAGCCCATCCTTACCGGGGCTCCGCTCAAGAGGTGACTTCTGCACTTCTATGCTAAACTCTTCTGTTTCCCGTACAGTTTAGACATTAAATAATTCTCATTTCCCACTATTCCCGTCGTTCGTATTAATCATGGTTAATTTTACTGCCTTCCGTGTGTCCGATTTGATTGTTCTGCTACTTTTCAGCAGTGTTTCAACTTGAAGATTGATGTTTTTAACCTGCCATTTCCAGGGCAGACAGACTCTACCTAGGCACTCTTATTACATAATGACCTTACTGCAATTATTTGAGCTAACTGCAGTTATTTTGCATAATTGTAATAATTTTCTCCATTTACCTGTATGAAAACAGTTAAAAGAACAGAAATGTCATATTTAATCACTATTGCCACATTGCTTTCCGTTGCCTGAGG
>JAPTYQ010000018.1:33500829-33511456 GCA_029814465.1 Ostorhinchus cyanosoma
TATTATTTGAAGTTTGCACTAATAGAAGTAAACACAAAAATGCATGTATTTTAGGGAGTGTCAAGTGGGTCAGGGTTGCATGAATCACTGACCCATTCAGTGAAGTGACTGTCTAGATCCCCTTGACACAGTAGCACTGACAGTACAAGCCATAGAGCCAACTAGTGGGAGCCAACAGAGTTGAAGAGGGAGCAAAGATATAGGACATGTATGAGGGACAACATGAGAGCGCTGCTTCTAAGCTGCCCCCTCATCAGTAATCTCTCCTGACAGGCTTCTGTGTTGTTTAACTATATCTTTGAGATGATTGAGAGAGTGAGAGCAAAAAGATAGAAAAAGATAAAAAAAAAGAGAGAGATAAAAGCGAACTAGATAAAAAGAAAAATTATACCCAAGGAGCAAATAAAGGAGACATTACAGCCTGTCCTACATATCAGCTGTACTAATGACTGTTGGATTTCTCTCTGTAATAACTTGAGTAACCACATCACCACAGGGGTACTACATGAATTCCACCCCAATGAGCTGAGACGTCTGTAATTCTACACAATGTAGTAACACTGGGTGAGCTCCAATTCTAATCATGCAGTGCGACTCGATTTAGCACCTGCCTTAATTACCCGAATATGTTGGAGCTTCGTAAATGAAAAAGAAAGGTTGAGGGAGTTTTAGAAAAGACTAGATGCAAGCTAAATTAGCTGTGAAACTAACAAATGAAGGCAATTAGCCAGCTAGCCCCCAGTCTGTCTACATAGTCTAATTGAGAAACCAGGCCAAAGACTATCTGGAACAACTCAACAGTTGCTTAAACTTTCTCTTTATCTGTTTTGCTGACAATGGGCCACATTTAGGTAATGCTGATACAACTAATTAGAGGACACATTCCAAAAAGCCTTTTACAGAAGCATTGTGGTATTTATAAATGTTCTGCAATTTGAGAGCTTTTATGTAAAGCACGTGTTATACGGGTGAATATTTGCATGTATCTGCTGCAGCATTGAATTCATCAAAGCACCATCAGACGTATGAACAGAAAACTGGAAACAGCTTGATGTAAGAGATGACGTTCCTATTTCGACAACATAATTGATAAAGTCCAGAAAGGTCGCCAGAGAAGGCAGAAGTAATGATTTTAAAATGTCAGAGAATGTTGGGTGACATGCACTTATCTCTTTATGTTGTTCAGGATTTCACATCAACTAAGAACAGCAGCTACAGGAGAGTCGCTAGAGGGAATGGAAGGAGACAACTGAACGACAAAAATAAAGAACAGGGAAGCAGTTGAGCGAAAAACAAACAAATTCAGACCCTTTTTCCATTATTAGAACTTCCTGAACTGTCCTGTTGTCTGACATTTTAAGGACTTGTCAGGCTTCTGTTGCAGATTCTACTGTTTTACGATGTTGAATCGCTGTCATTTTGTGATACATGCTGTCGTTTTCATTTTGTATATCACTTCAGAGAGCAGTGAAAAGGGAGCATTGATTTCTGGATTACATGTGTTTTGTTTCATCAGGCTTATTAAGAAAGCCAAGGTAATGGAGTGAACTGAATGATTTTCACAAACAGACTTTCAGCACAGTTCACAGTTTAAATACAGTCAAATGCATCAAACTCTGACAGTCCTGTATCCGAATATCTTTGTAAATACCATTTTACCACTCTAGTAAAAGTACATATGTTGACTTATTAAGCGTGTTTACCGTGTTGCGAAGAAGACGTTGCATTACATCCTCATAAAAGTATCTGGTGTCTGGTTTTATTATTTCATTTGGTCCAGGACCTCTGCCAAAAAAGTGTACGGGGGGGTAGAACACTGGAAACAAGAGCATCACCCGTGACAAAGGCTACACATTAAGTTATGGGTGGTTAGGTTCTTGTACTGGAAAAGGCCAGAAGAGAAGGAAGAATGAGGAGGGGAGGTGGTGCCAGGAGGAGATGAAGAATGATGTGGATGAAGAGGATCTGACAAGAACGCAGGCTCTTGGAATGAGCGGAGGGAATAGCAGTTCTGTAAACCCAAGTTGTTGCAGATGACGAGGGAGGCCCATGAGATTTGTTAATATGATGCAATGCTCTGTCTTTTCTTTTCTTCTCTTTTCTCTTTTATCTCATTCAGTCTGTATTTGTTTCCTTGAGTGTCACCATCTCATTCAGAGCCGCCATACATTTTATTTAATCAATGTCTTTGCATCTGTAGCTGAAATGTTTTGTTTTGCAAGCTTACAATGCTAAGGTACATACAAAAGAAGTTCCAGAAGTACTTCTAACCTTGGCAGAGGCCGTCCATTTCCTCATGGCCGATACTGCAGACGCAGCGTCCCAGCGGTACCAACCAGTCTCCATCAGCACCACAGTACAGTTTGGGGGTGTCCCTCTCCTCTGCGTTCTCCACACATGCGCCCCTCACTTCCACCAGTGAGGACGAGTCCATGTGCGGCACAGTGTCTGGAAACGCTGCTAAGTTCCTCAAAGTCGACGGGCAGCGTTTGTAGAACACCTTAAGTAATAAAATGTTCCAAAAGTCAGAGTTTTAAAAGTACAAAAACTGTAGTAGGAGAGCAAAAAAACTTAACACGATTGGAAATGACGTAAATTCAAACACAAAATCCATTTCACTGACCTTGACAGACACAAGAGCAATACATGCACCCACGTCCTGGAAGGCCAGATAGAAACCCTTTAGTGTCACAGGTCCAACTTCCCTGACTTCAGTATTGAGGCGAAGAACTCTGTCTCCAAGGTCCGTCTGTGTGAAGCTTTCATCTGCTGCTATAGTGTCCACCTTAATGCCAACATTAAACATGTTATTTAATGCAGTTCAGGAGAGGTCTTTTCAACATGATGAGGATCTTAACCCACTTTGGCATATTCTGTAGGTCGAAACCGAGTCCCTGCAGGGAGTGGTTCATCTGTCTGCAGGTAGAAGAGGTTGAAGGTTTCTTTACAGGTGCCAGACACCCAGGGGATGGAGTTGCAGTCTCTCAGTGTGAAACGCAGCTCCACATATACCTACGTGAGAACCGAATACAATGAATACAAGTGTAATATAAAGACAAGATATGTATGTGTATCAGTGAGATGTGGACCAGACCCTTTGTGCAGCCTGTCGTTGGATCCATCCAGACCGAAGCCAGTTGTTCTGGTTTGGCTCCATCACGTGACAAACCTGGAAGGTGTGGATGGGCCGATTCTGCTCATCCATTTCTGTGATCGCATCCCACTGTAAAAAGAGGTGACAGTTATTTTAACATGATGGCACAGATGTAGGAAAAAGACAGAACAAAAATGGTTTATAGATACTTCTATAGGAACTGGGATTAATTCAACCCAGACAGTGGATGGTTTATTAAAAGAAATACCATCTATTTAAAACATGCTGTCTTGCAAATTGGTTGACCTGAACCCTAGAATAAGTGGCAAAGTGATAATGAACACACCAGTGCCATAAATGCCATGGCTGGCTATTTCATGAAATGTTCAACCTTTACACCTACTATTGCATGCAGAGAAACTTAATTTATATAGAAAACTGACGTTTGAAAGACACCGGGTTACTTTCACCAGTGTTTTCAAGCTGTTGCATCAGCCAGACTCTCTCATTTGTCTGCTCCACTTAACGGTGTGATGATCAGAGGTTCAAAAGCCCTAACGTTTATTGACAGAACCTCTTTCTTACAACTCCTGTGGCATTAAATAGGTAGCTGGACACATAATTATCTGTCTAAGAACATGGGATGCATGGGACCAGCTCCAGCTGAACTGTGGAGGAATATTTAACCTGTGAAATATATTGCATCGTGATAACATATACTCTGCTAATGGAAGCACGCTGCAATATTTGTTTAAGGAGTCGGTTAGAAAATAAACAAAACTATGAGGAATTAGATTCTAAAGGTCTTTGAAGAATAATTTATCCCACCCATATGTTCATGAAGTAGTGCCATGCAGCGCAAAGGTCTCATTCAGGGTTTTAGCAGAAATCCAAAAGCTAATTTTCTTACTATTCATCCCTTGATGTTTGCTCAATTAGTAAATATTAAGATGCTTTCATTTTGTTGAACGTAGCTGGTCAGTCCCCTCAGTTGTTTCTTTGCAAACTAATGAAGAATCAATAGGCTGCATACGCAATAAACAAAACTAGAGTAGTTGAGTAAAATAAAACAGACTTCTGGGCATTTTTTGTTTTGTTTTTTTCTCCACAGTACTGCATAACTTATATACACAATGCACAGTACTCCAAACCACAATGGTAAAAAGCTTTTTCACTGAATCCTTTGCTTTTTATGCTCTGATTAGGTCAGCTGCATTGAGCGGCCTACAGCTGTCACAATTCAAAGGCTGAATGCAGCTCAGAGAGCTAAGTCCTTTATAGGACCTAAATGCTTTTGCCAACCCCGTTTAGTGCCCCCAAATAGGCATCACAGAAACTAAATAATAGTGCATTTGTGCAATTCTCATCAACAACTAAATTTATCACAAAATTGCAGAAGTGGTCCTTACACCGTTGGCAGTATGACACACTGTGATTACATGCACAAAGAGCAATATGCCAACAGTGCTTTTATGACGGATTTAGTTCATGTTATGTATTTATCAGTAACTGGCAGCAAATAATACACAGGTGCATACAAGGCAGTTATACAATATTTATTGACTTTAAAAGCTGACGAGGAACATCTGGGCACACCATTAAATAAGTGATGGTTCAGCAATAGATTATGAAATATGAGGGTATTAAAGGATATATGAGTTGTGGTGTCCAACCGTGGGCAAAAGTAAACACATTTAAAGAAACGTTTGAAAGGAAAATTGGCAGAATTCTGAGTTTGGATTTAGCTTCTTCACAGATTATCCCTGACATCACCAGGTAAAAGAGTCGAATGTGATACACTTCCTGCTCACTTAATATACAAACACACAAATGCAGACTCTGGCTGCAAAGTCCTTCATGATTAATGTACATGAAGCTGTCACATAAAGAGGGACCCAATAAAAGTACTTCAGGTGACAGTGTCAGTTAAATCTGAAAGGAAACTGAAACAACTGAGCCAGAGTGTTCTCAAATATAAATTATTAAATAACACTTTAACCTTGAGTGGAGTTTGCGAAAGCAATTAATCTTATATTAATTAAGCTATCTAAATTAGCTCTATGTGACACCCAAGGGCTAAATGCTTAATCAATCATAATAACTCTTTTTCTCATTCAGATCTACATCTACCCAGTAATGTTTGTATCTGCGACTTCATGAAGGAGGATGCAATCGGCAGAAAAAGAACATATCTAACAGTGTTCAATATGTAAACATATTTATGTATATGTATATATATGTATATGTGTATATATATATATATATATATATATATAAAATAAATTTGGAATCTGATTAATCACAGGGTTGCTGTAGATTCATTTCAATCAATCACGATTAAATATCATTCATTTTTAATCTTTATTGATCACGTTTCATTTTGCAGACACAAACAGACCCAAGAAAGAAGGGACTACCCTGTTTTTCAGACTATAAGGCACACTTCAAATCGTTTAATTTGCCAGACTGCCAAAAATTGGCAGTGCGCTTTTTAATCCTTGTGTATTATTTGCGCTTACTGACCGTTTTTATTTGGTACATGGAGCTCAAAAATCTGTCAAAATGTTTTAGTACGACTTTGGTAAACTACGAAGGCGCACCCCTTGATGGATTGTCGGAGCATTACGGTAGTCAGGAGCCTCGCAGGGTAACAGGTAGTACTGTGGGTTAAATTGAGAGCTGTGTGGAGCATTAGATAACAGAACATAGACATATGGAGTCCGGATGTGACCTCATCACCATTCCGCCAACGGAAGTGGGTAAATCAGCACGAAAACATAGACGGCGCTCCTGTTGTCACTGAAAAAGCCTCGGATCCGTGGGCACAGGTTCACCTTATCTACCAGGTGAAACATCAGGGACAACGAAACCCACTCTTCTTCTCTTTTCCTCCAACAGTTGAACAGATCGGTAAAGGTTTGTCTTCTTCTGACTTCCACGTTTATTGGATAGGGACAGAATTCCCTCCACACCACCACCTACAGTTTGGCCCTGGAACACCCAGACTAAAATGAATGTTTTGTTTCGCTTAATGCGCCTTATAATCTGGTGCGCCTTATGGTCCAAAAATATGGTATATATACACATAACATGTTAATTAAACACCTTCATCAGTTTCAATAAAACAACTTGACTCAACTCTTCCATCTTGGGGTTTTTTGTCCTCATATTTCCATCCCACAGGGCCAACATGCTATTTTCTGTCTTCCATCTGTTATGGGTTGGTTCTGCTGCCTTTCACTACTGGATCAACTGCCCGTTTGTTCATGCACGACATTAACTCCACTTGGACAAACTGCCTCAAACGCATTGGCAAAGACATTCAGACTGATTCTGCACTGCAGATGGGTTATTCATTCATTCATTTTCTGAATCCACTTTATCCTCACTAGGGTCATGGGGGTCACCAGAACCTATCCCAGCTACTTAAGGATGAAGGCGGGGTTCACCCTGGACATGTCACTAGTTCATCACAGAGCTTACATATACAGACCAACAATCACTGTCACATTCACACCAATGGGCAATTTAGATGAACCGATTAACCTACGAGTGTATGTCTATGGCTGGTGGGAATAAGCCGGAGTATCTGAAGAGAACCCACATCAACACGGAGAGAACATGTAAACTCCACACAGAAAGGTCCCACCCCAGACAGCGTATGTAAAGGTTTATATGCAGAGCCTGACTGTTTATCAGACTGACAGGCTGCATAGAAGTCTGTAACATGTTCAGTCTATGAGTGGCTAAAAATAAAACCCGATTTGAAGCTTATCTACAGTAATTAATTGTATAGCATACATACCTGATCTTGTTGTAAATTAAGGAGGCGGTGAGGTATTGTACATTAACCCTGAAGGCTTGAAGAAACAGCTGCATTATGAGCTTTTAACTTAACTCTATTGTTTCATCTGTTAAAATAACACAAACCCACACAGTTTGTTCCGTTCTACTGATCTGCGCTAATGTAAAAAGCTGAATGCTGTTGTAAACCACTCTAAGCACAGTGTTCTGCAGTGTTTGCCATATGCCAATTAGCCTGTGCTTTCTGAGATGTTCTGTCATTCAGTGTATACATGTATAAATACCAAAGCAGTCATGGAGAGGAACTGCTAATTCAAGCAAGACTCAGACACTGGGTGTGGGAGGAGTTTCTTTCTCCTATACACTCCATATTTTGTCATTTCATTGCCCTCATTTCTAGGCAAGGAACAGAAATACAGTGCCTTTAAAGAACGCAGGCTTGCTGGTTTGCATAAGATCAGCATTAAGTAATTTGAGTTCCATTATGCATACAAACAGGAGAAAATGGTGATTTGTCACTTTGTGTGCCTCAGTGTTCTAAAATGCACCCTTGGGATGTGGCATGGTTCAGAGCAGAGAAAACAAATGCAAACCTCTGGTTTGAAAGATGAGCTGCAGCCCACGCTCTCTGAGGCAATCAGATATGCACCTACTAATCGCTCTGCCTATTAGCCTTGAGCTTAGCAAACTGCAGCAAACAGAAACCAAGTTTTAAGTGCAAGATATTGAACTAATTAATGTATTGAAGCTACCGTAATATGAGAAATCATCATTTGATTGATAATTTCAGTCTTTATTCAACAGCAGGTGATCATAAAAAAGACATCTTGAACAATTGTCCTTTTGGGATTTAAAAAAAAAATGGCTGAATGAAATTGCTATTTTAACCAATTACATAATACCTTCTGATGAATATTACTACAAACACAAAGTGAGACTATTATTATATTTTAGTATTTTATTAGGTTGATATGTTGGCTCATGATTTTATTTCTGGGCTTGAAAAATACATGTATTATAAAGTTTGTGACCCAAATACCAAAATGCAGAATGAAGTGTAAATGTTGAGGGCTTCATCCTCAGAGTTTAAGACCATGAATGAACAAACATACACCAGCAACTCATATCAAATCCTTGAATTAAACTGACACTCCAATAAATAAATGTTTGTCATTTACTACAAAACTGATGATCAAATGGCTCAATGTCAAGATGCTGTTGCTTTATTTGTTTAAAGTGTATTGATGGGTACAAACTTTTTTATCATCTGTTGTCTTGGTAAATAAAAACAGTGCAGTTCTGAACAACTGTTGCAATATGTATTAGCTTCAAATTCAGACTGAACAGACCGGTCTGAATGAGAACGGCTGAAGTCTGCTTTTATCAACATATTATTTGGGCAGATATGTTGAAGTCTCTAGTTGTTATGGTTCGTTTTTTTTTTTTTTTTTTTTTTTCCACATTAGCTCCCGCCAGTCTGCACTCAGCTCCTGACAGGAATCTTCACTGAATTTAGTCAGCGGAAATCTTTGTTGCAGTAAAAAAAGGTTTCCATGCAGTCATTGTCTCACAGATAAAGAGATCATATTCCAAATTATGTATGGCTGCAGCAGCAAAACATTAGGAGCAGCTTCTTTTTTCCTGAACATTGAGATGATATCAGAAGTGCAGTCCAGCAACTAAAACACTGACCTGATTGAGAAATACAGCTCTCAGCATGTGACACCACAGAGGTTCATAATGCTACTTGACAATCATTACAACTTTGGGTAATTAGCATAATTAAGAGCGGCCTCTCTTAGGCATTTAGATCCTTAAGCATCTTTTTGAAGGGTGATGCCCATTAACCTCTGCACCATCCTTTCTATATATACCCTCAGGATACAAACAACCGTGGTACACATATATCACTCTGAGAAAAGTAAGAAAATACTTGAGAACTCAGTCAATAATGGCCCCAATTAGACCACTAGTATTAATTATTCTAATCAACAGCACAATCAACGGAAGAAATAGTATAACCACGTGTGGATTACTGTCAGAGAAGGGCATTACTCACATTCATATAATAAATGTAAATGAATGAATGAATGTACCCTCAAACCATGAGTTTAGAGTATTTAGAATAGAATAGAATAGAATAGAATAGAATAGAATAGAATAGAATAGAATAGAATAGAATAGAATAGAATAGAATGGCCTTTGTATATTTTACTATCAACAGCACTCAACCTAGCTAAGAGGTGTGAGGTTCTGATTAAAACAAGACAGTTTGTCACTGTCAGAATAAAGGGACAGGAGAGAAAAAGGTGTTATGAAAATATCATTAAATCTCTGTAGTTGTGATGAAATATTGATTCGATGTGTTGTGTAGGGTTTTTGTACAACCAATTAATGGAATTGTTGTTCCCCACAGCAAAACGCCACCTGGGCTGTGTAAGGGATGAGAAGCTGTTTCAATATTAGTACGTGGCCTTGAAAACATCTCAGTATTCTGTTGCTATTTATTGGTTTTACTCCAAAGGATTTATTACTCTTTCAATAATGGCCCGAAAACACAAACAGTCCTGCTATCTCTTGTCCTGAATTAGACATAACGGCATGAAAAAAAATGTTGCTGTTGCTGATGGTTGCTCAGAGCCGGTTGAAATATTTGTAAAATTGAAATCAACAGTATTTTTAATCTAGGTTTAGCCCTGAAGAAACAATAGGACACAAATGGGAATAGTTCCTGTGACAGATTATGTCTTACTATTCCGTGATATATTCAAAGCTGGATCAAGTTTAATAACGATAATATATTCACAGTTCGAGTCTTTCACCCTGCTGTCATTCAGAAAAAATCTCACTTCATTTACAAAATTGTGTGTCTTGTTTTTACTTACTAGCTAAAGATGTTTTAATCATGAAGGACTAGGTGCAAAGATGGATAAATTGAGTTGTTCTCATTAAAACAGCAGATTCAGGCTATTTTCATATTTCAAGTCATGTGAGTGAATAGATCACAGAGGTGTTAAAAGATTGAAAAATATCTCACTACAACTACATCAGCATGTTAAAATAGTAATTATATGAATCATGTTTTGCACATACAGACATAAATGTTTAACCTGTGTATGGCTGTTCATTAATATAACAGGTCCACATGTTCCTATCCCTGGCAGAAGCCTCCTCCAGTTCTTCCAGGGGGACACAGATAATTCCTCTAGTGTGTCCTGGTTCTGCCCCGGGGCCTCCTCCTGGATGGACATCCCTAAAACGCCTCTCCAGGGGGGAGTCTAGGAGTCTTCCAAACCACCTCAACTGACACCACCTGACGACTGAGCTGCTCATCCTGTCTTTTAGGGAGACCCTGCTGAGGAAACCTTTCTCATACTTGTTTTTTGCAGTCTTGTTCTGTTGGTCACTACCCAAATTTTGAGGCTACAAATGAGGGGAGGTTTATGGGTAAATTATGCTAAACTGGTCTCCGCTCCAGGAGTTTGCATGTTCTCCCAGTGTCTGTGTGGGTTCTCTCCAGGTACTCTAGCTTCCTCCTACTATCCATAGACCTGCACTCAGTTCATCTAAATTGCCCATAGGTGTGAATGTGTTCAACCCTGTGATGAACTGGTGACATGTCCAGGGGGGACTCCACCTTCACCCATAAGTAGCTGGGATTAGCTCCAGTGACCCTCGCAAATCTAGTGAGGATAAAGCGGGTTCAGAAAATGAATGAATGAATGAATG
>JAPTYQ010000018.1:33567883-33583648 GCA_029814465.1 Ostorhinchus cyanosoma
GATGCACATAGCATTTTAGCATTTAAAACACTGCCATTTAAAGTCAATCAGAATAATGAAACATACAGGCACACATTATGAATTACATGTTTTAATTCTGTCAATGGTTGCATGTCTGTTAACAAAAACATTTGATTAAATTTACAATATAACGGCACAACGCTCATTAAAATGAGGTTGGTTTGCCATAGTTTTATACATGTGTGGGTTCACAATCTTTTACGAAACACCAGTGAACAAGCAAGACATAAAGCTAACATTCATTGATATTTCGATCTGATAATTCTTGCTAACAATATCTCATCATGTATCTCTATACGGCCAATGCCTAGCAGTTTACATGGCAAACAGAATGAGGAAAGCAACCATCAGACAGAAGAGACCCATAGCCTCAGAGAGAGCAAAGCCCAGGATGGCGTAAGAGAACAGCTGCTGCTTCAGAGAGGGGTTCCTGTGGAGACAAACAAATGACAGAGATAAGTTAGTGGTTTTAGGCATTAAATGTACAAGTGCCCAGACATCTCCACTAGCAATCCCATTGGCTTGTGAGATTCACTTTGTAGGACTTAGAAAGCCCAAATAATTCTGCCCAACACATTTTAGGCCAAAATGACCTAAAAGAGAGATTTCATGATCTGTTAAATTACCTTGCATATCCAATAATAAGGCTACCGAACACTGTTCCGATACCAGCTCCAGATCCAGCCACTCCCACAGTAGCAGCTCCTGCTCCAATGAACTTTGCAGCAGTATCAATGTCACGGCTCACAGCACTAGTCTGGAATCCCCTCACTGCCACCTGCTGTTGGGAGGCTAGGAGACTCTGTGGTGCCAGCAATGAGGCAGTCTAAAAATTTAAATAAGAAAAACAGAGTTTGTATAAAACTATTTAGCATCACTAAAACATGTTTGTGAGTCCCTTGGTTAAATTATTTAGCTAAAAAAATACTGGAAAGGTATAAGTCATTAAAAATAAGAGAAATAACAGTATAGAGTATGTGTAGGTTTATTTCACACAGTAACCCACATTAACAAAAACTAATGTAAATAAAAGATGTTCACACCACAGTTTTTATGTAAAACTTCTGTGCATTTATGTATGTAGCTCAATACTGTCAATGATAATCAATTAGTCTTAAAACTAAAATGAAACTGTCATGTTACACATCAATTTTTAATCTTTCAAACATGCAAGTACCTCCCACAATATTTAAACAGGGTGTAAATACTGATTGCATTTTTAAAATGTATATAAATATAGGTTGAAATAAGAGGTCAAATGATTATCAACCAGGCTGCATATCAGAGCATATATTCAGCGATTTTACAATCATGGTCATTGTGACTTTTTTAATTCTATAAAATACATCTTAATATTAGGTGCTCTAGCTGTGACACAGCTGTAGTCACCACACTGTGGCACATGGAGCTACTCTGCTTTCTGTTTAAGAATTAAAAGCTAACTAAAAATGTGAGCGGTTTTCTTTATTTTTATCATTGTAAAAATGATTCATGACTTATTAAGCTTATTTTGGTAATTAAAACTAACTTTACTAGAGATGCCTGCTGTGTAATCCCACCACTTCAAGATAATTCCTTTAAGCCTAACACATGCTTAAAGTAATTTTAATGACATTTTCTGCTGGAGATTGTGTGTTAGACCAAGGTTTTTATTTTTACTGCAAATGTAATTACATTCCTCTGGCATCTGCTCTGAAAATAAACTAAATCATTTGAAATAAATCACAATACTCCCAAACGCCAGCTAACATTAACCCTTCTTTAAATCTTGCTCACCTCTGTTTTCCTGGCATCAGACACTACTGCTGCTGAAAGTGGTCTGTACAGTGCCCGAGATCCAGCACGGACCTACATCAAAAGAAATGACAAGAAACAGACCCTATTATGGCTGCATGTTGACCTTCAAAATACAGCAACTGTTCAGACAATATTAAAAAAAAGGACAGAGTTATATTGACACAGTAGTGCATTAGGATTAGTCAGTGTTATTCAATATTAAGCACCAATATTATTACACAGTGATTTTCATTTCGATTATATATGCATGTTAACCTATTCCTCAACCTACTAGAATATGTTCTGCAAGTCCAAACCAACTGTGCAAACTGGCTCCAATAAGTGGACAACCCTTTAGCACACGACGATTTAGCGCTGATAAAGTTGACAAACAGGACGTCCTTGCAGGTGTGGGCACTAAGCTAACTTTAGCATGGGGTCAAAGACGGCTGCATCCACGTCCAAGTCTCATTGGTATAAGGCCAAAATATGCCTACTGACTATTGAGCAGACATTTGAAGGTAGCAGTTGTCAGCTTTTGTATCTGAATCGTGGAGTTAAGTGCAGTTAGCAGACTGTCACAGTAGGTGAACGTGTTATCTACTTCCATTCATCCAGACTCACCAGAGAGGGCGTGGAGACAAACTTAGCACAGGCATACATTACGAAGACGTGGTGGTCAGGTCAACCAAACAGATGGCGATTCAGTGTCTGCAAAAAAGCAATGCGTGGACCAGGCTTCAGTTAGTTGTTGGAACAGTGTGATCTTATGGCACTAGTACAGAGTGTACAAAGTTAACAGCGGACACACAAGTAAGGTCAAAATCTGCTACAAACCAAACAACATGGCTGAAAATAAGCGAATTAACGAACCACTAGAGCTGAGCAGTGTTGTAGTTCACTGAGTTACAAAGATGTATAATTACACAGAGGCGACTAATAAGTATATTTTACTGAAACACGGACAATATGAGAGGAGGAGGTTAGAGTTAGCACTCACCGGTTTGTAGTAAAGGTCGAACACACGGGAGGTTTGCGCATGGGCAGTAATAACGCAGCTCACTTCCGGTTTCCTGATGCGTCAATATCCATGTTTTCTACTCACTAAATCCGTGGAGATATCATAAAAAGTTTTTTTTTCTTATTTGTGTTTTTATTATCTTATTCGCCTGTATGTAGTAAATACACATAAATATAACGCAAATACAATTTTAGTGTGAAAGGAGCATTTCCTTCAGCTGAAGGTTTACTGCTGCTTCCATACTCCCCCCTGGAGGTCATTTGTTCAAATGAATATATCCACACATAATTCACTGCAGCCCAAGGATACTAATTTACAACTACAGCCCTGTAAATCTTACATTCTAATCAAAATGTATTATTGGTTTCATATAAGCTGTAGTAATTTGTTCTGTTCATAAAGCAGAGGTGGTCTATGAATAATTGATTAAATATTGCTGTCCTTATGTGAATAAAAAAAATGTCAAGTTTGTGTTCAGGTGGGACCAACAGCTACACACTAGAAACATTTCTCTAGAACCAATGATTTCTGTTGA
Source organism: Ostorhinchus cyanosoma (assembly GCA_029814465.1). Classification (NCBI taxonomy): domain Eukaryota; kingdom Metazoa; phylum Chordata; class Actinopteri; order Kurtiformes; family Apogonidae; genus Ostorhinchus; species Ostorhinchus cyanosoma. Next base: position 33,571,237 of record JAPTYQ010000018.1, read on the forward strand.
AATATAATTTACAAGAAGAGGGGAGATACATGAAATGGTACAACCTGCAGGACAGGACAGGAGAGACATTCAGATCAGAACTTCTCAGTGCATCATGGGAGGTCCTCCAGCAGTTTTATTTTAAAGCACTATAACTAATACCCCCCTTTTCCACCGACATGGAACTGACACTGGTATTGTTTACTCACCTAATTCTGAATCATTGAGAGCATTTAAATGACAAATAATTATATTCAGAATCCTGAAAGTTTATTCAAAACTGAAACAGTAAAATAGTAGGATTTCCTCTGAACTGAAGTGAGAACTATTGTGGATCTGTCGTATTGTACAGGACAATACATAAGTCTGAGCAACCTGTAGAGAGAAGGCAACTGCTGATGAGTTTGATTTTTATTCAATATTTGCTGAGTTTCTGGTTGAACTTGAATACATTTTCAACTTTTTTTTAAAATATAAAAATGCATAAAATATGGAGCTGATGGTGGAGTAATATGTAATATGTTTCAGTCCATGATTTCCATACCTTTTGTTACTGACATTCTTGATTACAATCTTTCTATAACTCCAACACTAGATGGCATCATTATTCCAAGAAAATATGGGAAAGGCCTTAAAAGGATGGTTCATGGTCACCATAGGTCAGGGACTCTGTTATGACAAGTGTTTACCTTTCAGTACATATTTTCAGATTTGTAAGAACCTAAATGTAACTGTTCTGTGAAAAAGTGTTGTGTTGCGATTACATGATATTGTGAGCTCTGACATACAATTTAGTTTGGTTAATAAGGGCTTTTCTTCTAAGAAGGATTTTCTATTTTTGTACATTTAGTTTAGTATAATATATGATAATTTAATTTAGTAATTTGTTAAGAACCCAAATAGATCTATTCAGTGTCAGTGTTTCTTTTATGATTTTCACCTCGTCACAACGTTTTATGATTTAAAAAAAAAATTAAACAATTTTACATGAAAAAATAGCATGAACAAGAAAAATATACAATCAGCATCATGAACATAGAAATCAGATGCCAGTTAATAACAGGAGCTGCCATAGGGGGGCAGTAACACTGCACAGAGACACTGGTGGAACTGGCTGCAGAGTCCTTGAGTCTTGTATTGATAAAGATGTAGACTTAACATGTAAAAGAAGGGTGCACTATTAGAACTGAACCTGCATTTGAGTGACAGTAACATGACTGAGACATAGAGCGTCGAGTCAGTCATTTCTACTGATTTAATAAAGTAGAAACATGTTAGATTGGGCTTTTATAGTAAAAAAAAAAATGCACAGGTTAAACCAAATAACAAAGGCCAGACCTGCAGGTTGATCTAAATAATTAGGCACCGACTGCATGTTCATAAGAATTTTTGGGGTACATCGTTGCTTGCCTTTTTTTTTTGCAGACAGTAAAATGGTGGGCGTCAAGGGAGGAATGGTAAATGGGTGCACGTGTTCTGCGATTTTACGCCTTTGGAGATTTTCGCTCCTTACATTCAGTGTTATTTTTATTTTCAACACTGAATATAAGGCTCATTTACCATTCCTCCCTTGAGGCCCACTATTTTACTTTTTGCATTTTACTGTTTGCAAAAAATAAAAATAAAAATGCAACCCAAAAAAAATCTTACGAATATGCGTTTGCAGTCGTTGCCTAATTATTTAGATGAACCTGCAGGTCTGGCCTTTGTTATTTGGTTTAACCTCTGCATGTTTAACTAAAAGCCCAATGTTAAATGTTCAGGGTTATTTTTAACACTGAATGTGTCATATAAATATTCATTGATTTGATTTTATATGCTCAAAAATGGATGCAACTCCAATATTTAGTATTGCATTTTGAGAACTTGTGGAGAGGGGCATTATGTCAGATTCCAGTAGGATCAACCTCAGTCCTGATGCACAAACGAAATTCTCACATCACCAATGATCCTCCAGTGTTGAAAACTGACCGTAAATCTTAAAACCAATCAATATTAACCAGACAAACGATCATATTTCCATAAAAGCATCTACCTGAGTTGTGCTTTGGACCCTGATCATATCTTCCTATTTTACATCCCATAGGACACCCTTCACATCTCTAACATTATCATCTAAATTAAAATTAAATATTGATATCACTTTAAGTGGGCTTTCCCTCTTTAAGGATTCAACTGTGGCCGCCCCCTCACAAGTAAGCTCCATTTGGCATTGCGGAAGGGAGATTCCTCAGCTCTTCCAGTCATACACCCCCTCCTCTCTATGATGTTACCCTTACGCACCACTATAATAAGCCGAGACGTGACTCTCTGGGGCGAATCCCTGCCTACGTCACTCTCAGTCTAGTATAAATAAGCCGACCAGCACGTCTGACCAGACTGAAGCAAAACCTTTCAAACGGCTACAACAACACCCAAACTAAGGATTATTGGACTCTTCGTTGGATTTATTTATCAGAACCGAGTAAGTGCCATTTCATTTCAAACGTGAAGTTTTTGGGCATTTTTAGTGATAAGAATTTTCTAATTGGACAGATTAAGTTGTCATAACTAAATCAAGGATGTTTTTTAATATAATTTTGTTTTAAATTATATGTAATGTATATCCTTACTATAGTAATATACTGCATCCATGATAAAGATTACGCAGATTTTTAGTTTTTTTTTTACTTGCCACAATATGAAATTTACGCATGGCATTTTGATTCATAGATCCTCGGTACAAGCACAATGACTTTGAACAAGGGTGACAAATTGCGGAACATGGACAAGAGGAGAGGAAGCATGCCGTTCCCCATGAATCTGCCCAACCTTCACCGGAGGAGCATGCCGGTGGATGACCGGGACCTGCGCGCCACGATGCCACAGACCGGACAGACCGACGAGTTGTCCAACCTTTTGCGCTGCACCTCCTACTCCCCGAATGACCAGCACCGAGGCAGCTGTGCGTCCGACTCCTCCGACTCCGTGATCTCCACCGGCAGCGAAGCGGAGTCCCAGGTGTACAAGGTGGTTCTCCTCGGGGAACACGGGGTCGGAAAGTCCAGTCTGGCGCGCGTCTTTGGAGGAGTTGAAGATGCTAGTCACGACTGCGATGAAGCAGGTAAATGGTGATGCTGAGGATGAGGATGAGGATGAGTCATCAACCTCAGCAACCTCCACACATACTCAACATGCAACCTATCAATGGTCTAAGATTTATGGGATAATGAAGACTGGCAAAAGTTCATTATCACAGGACAATGTAGAGTAAATATAGCTCATGGATGATGTCCAGTTTTGCGCATTAAAAACTCTCTGCTTGATGGTTAAATTTAGTCATAAATTTATATTTAAAATATGTAAGATTTTATTGAAACAAAAATGCATCATGTATGGATTTTAAATAAAGCCATATTCTGATTTATAAATCTTATGAATGTGGCAGATTTAGGAGAAAAACAAGTTTGGCTCATATGTTAGAATGAGGAAAAAAAAAAACGGTTCTTATGATTGCACGCAAGAGTGTACATGCATTGATTATTACTATTTCCATCCTCAGTCAGGCACTATCACTGCCCTGAGCAACCCAGCTGTTAGAAACACATCCAATAACACAACACGAAGGGAAAATATAAAAGGCCATTGATTGATAATCACAAGCTGTTATCTGCCTCTGTGTGTAGACTTCAAAAAGATGTGAAATGCAAGAACACATTCACTCAGATAACAGATGCTCTTGTTCTGTACTCTGACATTGTGTAACGTAATATTTCTATTTTCTCTCTCAGGAAACACTTATGACAGATCTTTTGTGGTGGATGAAGAAGAAGCATCTATTGTGTTGTATGACATCTGGGAACAGGTAAGACTGATGTATTATTTATGCAATGTTTGCCCATTTACATTGATTTGCGAGGTTGCCATCAGCCACAGACTGGCTAAGGCCATGTGCATTATGCATCTAAAGTTCATTTCTATTTCTTTCTTGAAGGATAATAGCCAGTGGATGAAGGAGCAGTGTATGAGGATGGGAGACGCCTACATCATTGTCTACTCAGTGACAGACAAATCAAGCTTTGAGAAGGCGTCGGAGCTGCGTATTCAGCTGCGCCGAGCCAGGCAGTCAGAGAACATTCCCATAATCCTTGTGGGCAACAAGAGTGACCTGGTGCGGTCCAGAGAGGTGTCTGTAGATGGTGAGTATCTAACTATTAAAGCCTGCAATTTATGAAAACAAGGTTTCAGCTCAACAAGTGTGGCTTTAAGTAAACACTACAAATTTAGAGCTATGTACTATTATAATATGTGCTCTATGGGGCTGTGGAGGTTTTGGTGTTCCTCAATGTTCTAATCTTCCTTTGTCCATTTGCATTACAGAGGGGAGCGCATGTGCTGTAGTATTCGACTGCAAGTTCATCGAAACATCTGCATCTCTTCATCACAACGTGCAGGACCTATTCGAGGGCATCGTCAGACAGATCCGCTTGAGGAAAGACAGCAAGGAGGAAAATGCACGCCGCATGGCCAACTGCCGGCGTAGAGAGAGCATAGGCAAGAAAGCCAAAAGATTTCTGGGTCGCATGGTCGCACGCAAAAACAAGAAGATGGCTTTCAGGCAGAAGTCAAAGTCCTGTCATGACCTCACAGTTCTCTGAGGAACAGATGGGACAGAGGGACATTTTTTTCTTTGGCCTCTGAAGACCAGATGCTGTGTGTGTTTTAACACTAACCCTAAAGGACTAATAGAGTTGTACAGGAATATATTTTTATTTTTTAGACACCAACCAAAAGCAAAAAGAGGACTTGAATAATTAAACATGACTGACATTACTCAAGTCATATCATGATGAAATGATGATAACCTGCATGAAGCTTTGGAAACATGTATTTTGATTTTGTTTTCATATTGCCTTAAAATGTTGCTCTCATAATATGATCAGTATGTTAAATAATCCACAGAGGCTTGTTATTTCTAATGAGTTGCAAAAATTCAATTGCTCTTGGGTTGTAATTTTTTTTTTACTGTTATTATTATTATTGTTGGAGGGGATTGCTGTATATACTGTAACATGAATTATGCTGAATGCAACATACATCTCATTATCCTAAAAGACACAGTTAAACATCACAATACTAGGCCCTCTGTAGTCATACTTACTTGAAACGTGGTACGCAGGTTCGTGCCTCGGCCAAGTTACTGAGGCCCAGTCAGAGCTTAGAGAAAACCTCTGTTATTCTATGTTGTTCCTTTAACACTGAATTCAGGTTGTGAATGTATGAGTAAAGCAATAAGTTATATTAGTCTTGTGAACCTTGACATGACTTGGAAATTCTTTGTTTACGTTGGATTCATTTTTCAATAAAATGTGAAATTCAGATGCAGTTATTTTTCTGTCATTATTCTAAAGCCAAATATTTATTGCCCTAAAGTGTTGGTTTTGTTTGAGCAGTTTACATCCTCATGAATATTCATTCGGTCGCATCAGTGGAATGGAACCTCACTGGCCATTGGTTTTACAGGAAGGAAACATGGTAGTTAAGCATGTTTATCTGAGAGTGTTAACCATTAATCCACCAAAGGAGTACAAGTACGCAATTTTTCCACACAATTTAAACTCTTCTCACACCTCGCAGAAGGAGAACGCACATCTTTGAGAGAAGGTAAGATACAAAAGAAAGATTTTGCTTAAAATTGGAGTATGATTTCTGTACTTAAGCGATGACACTTTTTGCTGCCTTGTCACTATTTGTTGTTGCTGAAGGATAGACGGGCTGTATTTTACTTTCAGAAACCTACAACAGAGTAAAGAGTATGTATAGAGACTGAAAACTTTTCATTACCTGTGCAACACACAACAGTGAGTGTTACAGCTTTGAGTGACACAAGATATTTTAAAGCTATTTAAGTCCTTTCTTTTTCTTCAGATTTATGAATCAGATATAGCTTCAGTCATATTGTGTACTGCTACTAACCCACTATCATTCAGATGTGGCTCAGAACTATATTGTAGATGCTTTAACATTTAAGTGAATCCTGTTGTGCTTTTAAAAACTGGATCTGTCTGTATGAAAGAATTCTGCGTTGGTGAATCAATAACAGGATAAAAATTGTGTTTTGCTGAGGCTTTGTGTTTTGAAATCCTTTGAATTTATCATATTTACAGGGACTTAACAGAACCATGCTCATCATAGTTCTCACGGTAAGATGTTCCTAGTGTTAATTGTTTACAAGACATAAACTCTGGCTGAATGTTATTTCTAAGAAGCATTTAATGTCTGTTTTTGCAGTTGCTGATACTTGACACATTTGCACCATGTTCTGGAGCGAATGTAAAGATCGGCGTCCCTGAAAACTACAATGGTATTTTCCCATGGTATTTAGCCAAGGTACTTTTATATTTGAATTTTGTAAAATGAAATGACATATATTTTCAAATGTATTTTCTTGCCTTTATATTTGTGGAGAGATGAGAGGACAGGTATTTTGGAATGAGGACGGAGGGACAAAAGGTCCTACAGATTCCTTTGTTCTCCTCAGTGAGGTTAACGGGATCATGTCCTGGTGGGTTTTTGAGTATGCTGGTCGTGTAGGATTCCTATTTAGTGGTGAGGAATGTGGTGAAAATGAGCATCATTGCTGCACAGCCAGGATACGAAGACAGAATAGCATCAGTCTCTTTATTTTCCTTCCCATCTGCACTCGAGACTGAAGATGTATGAACATGCTGCCGTCATCACCAGACTATAATTGGAGTGTTCACAAAGGATTTCAGGCGTCAGACTCAGCCTCTGCTTCAGTCCAGCTGGGTGCTTTGTTCATGTGTGCCATTCAGACATCATCTGGATTGAGCAACAGCCCCAGTATCTGACACGTAAATCACTCAGATTGTGACGTCATTACATCTTGTGTGAAACTTTTTTTTTTTTTTTTTTAACGCTCGTATGTCAGCCTCAACATCCTTTTCACTCATCGAATCGCATGGTAATTATCACAGCGGAGGAGTCTGATAATAACCCCACTTTATCACATAAATGGAAAGGCTATAATAGTTGTTCCAGATTTGTTCAAGGTAAAAGCTGTTCATAATGGTAGGAACATTAAAATGGACTACACTTACCACCTCTCTTTTAATTAAATGTCTTGTTTGAAAGTCTTACAGAGCAATGCAATGGCCTGGTGTAAGAATTAAGACTAAATATAATCGTCCTTTTAACTTTCATGAATGATAAGCCCCCAACCCTCCATTGCCTGTAAATGTATGTATTTGGATCGTGGTGAGATATTTTTGCTCGTCAGACACAATTTTAGGTTCTTATGACCTGAGTCGACTCATTCACCCCAAAGTATTTCAACGCTGTTAAGACTATTCTAACGAAAATGAGCCAGGTTAAATAAATGGCAGGATGCAGGCAAAGAAGAAGAAAAAGGCATATGGTACAAGTGGAGATAAGCTGTAGGATGGTGTAGGGGTCTAGTCAACATTTCACTCAACAGAGTAATAGTGTTTTATTTTAATTCAACATGTGACTTTGCCTGAAGAAACACAAAAACAAGAGTTTAAGTGTCACTGAGGCAAACATATCAAACATACTGATTCCCTCTTCATTTTACTGTGTATTTTCAACAGACTTTTTGTATTATATCTCAAATGTCTGCTTATATATTGAATAAAACTCAGTGTTAAGCAGGAGCATGAACTAATTTTTAATATTCATGATATACAGCTCCACAGCCTGCCAGTGAATTATACTGACCTGGTGGTAACAGGTGATGAGGAGGGGATATTCGGAGTGGACGCCCAGTTTCTGTATGCTTTAAAACCACTGGACAGAGAGAAACAACCATCATATTCATTGCAGGTATCATATTTTATTTCATATGAAATCTCATTAGGTATTTTAGTGTCATATTAACGTTCAACATATTTGTCCTTGCTTATATATAGTGGTCTTGTCTCCAGTCTTAACCCATAAAGACACAAACATCCACCGGCATCCAAAGTCTTCTACTAACCTAAAGTGTTTAATACCTGTTGATCCAGTAATCCTATCAATAAATCTAAATAATTGGTGTAAAATGCAGTTTGTCATCTTTTCATGGTCATCCGATATGACCCATTTGGACGTTTAAAGGCTCTGTAGTGAACGTGGAAACACTGTTATCTTCTACAATATTGATACACCAGTAAAACCAATAGAATCGGAATCAGATCACTTTATTGTCATTTAGCAAAATTACATCCGAGATGCACTGCAGAATGAAATTATGTTGAAGGGTCACCACTGAAAAACTCATATAATAAAAAAAAAAAAAAAACGGAGATAAAATAAGTTATAAAATACCTGTGAAGTAGTGTTATAAATAAAATAAGTAAATCTAAAACCAAAAGAATAATAAGTAATGGATCAATGACAGTGGATGGAGATACTTGTTTTCTGTTCAGTTATTGATAGATTTTGTTGATATAATAACCCTCAACTTTAATCTGAGCTTTTATTAACATCTACATGTTACGTAAATTAAATAGAACAAATTTCATCATTGTTACTGAAGCAATGCAAAAAAAACCCCCAGAGAATAATAACAATAAATGGTGATAAATCACTTCAGGAGGAATAGATTTAGAGGAAAAAAATCCTATGGGAACTACAACAAAAATAACATTGGGTCTTTATGGGTTAAAGGTAAAGGTAATGAAAAGCACAAAGCAAAATTAATAAAATATATATAGAAAATATGTTAATATAGATGATATCCATTTACTTTTTAAAATCCGGTTCATTTGCTTATATTTAATAAATTATTGTGATTCATCAGTTAATTGAAAATGCTTTATGATAATTTTGTATATGTAATTCAAAGAACCTCACATATATCATATGTATGTGTGTGTGTGTATTTGTGTGCACGTGTATGCTCCAGGTGTCCTTCAAAACATCGGTGCAACGTCCGAGCTTCACCGTTGAAGTGTGTGTCATCGACAAGAACGACAACGTGCCTACTTTTATAGAGGAGAGCATGAGAGGCAGCGTGCAGCTCGGGCTTCTCAAAGGTAAAAGAATCTCTGGCTCTGATGCTGCACAACCTTGTTTAGGCTAAGCCACGTTTTTCTGCTTTTTTTTCATTAAACCACGTCATGACAGTTTTATTTTTTTTTTTTACCAACAGTGGATCACGTAAATGAAACAGCTCTTGAAATGTCACCATAGCCTTAACCTCATGGAAAACCAGGGAAGTGGTTAAATGGATTAGTTCCATTTTACAAAGTCTCACAGGGACCCTCATTAGACGCCAGACTCAGGGGCTTTTTATGAATTAATGAATCCTCTGTTCTGCCAGAAAATATATGAATAAAAGCCTTGTACCGTAATTAAAACTGTAGACAGGAGCCGCATATCAAAAATAGGATTTATTTTTGTTTTTTGAAAATTCAGCTGACTTGAAGATACATACAGTATATCCATCATGTTTTCATTGTTACATATCAGTAATAAAATGTTCACAATGTACAAGTTTTAGCATTCTTCTGTATTTCACTGCTTCCTTTGCTCTGATTCCTCCAAGGTTTTGGAGCTTGAAAGATGCCAGAACACTTTCCTCAGTCTCATTCTTGACTCCTTGCCACCGGTGTCTTGCAGGCATCCCATTTATGCAGGTGGAGGCGCTGGATCGTGATGACCGTAACACTCCCCATGCTGAGCTGAGATTCAGCCTGATGGAGCAGACGCCCAGGATTCCCTCCAGTCAAATGTTCTCCATCAACTCCATCACCGGAGAGGTTTCCCTCACTGAGGAAGGTCAGTCCTAAATGTGATACTGCTGCCCCCAAAAGGGAAGTATTCTAGTCTACGTTTACCTATGGGAGCAGAATACAAGGTCAGCGTGTGTTTTTTAGACAAAAGAAAATAAAGTGCACTGCAGTTCAGGTTAACATTCAACTTCTGAGGTCTGTTCTTTTCATTTTGATGTTTTTATTTTGATGACACAAGAAGGTATTGGAAGGAGGACAGATTTGTCAACAGTGAGCACTGACAAATTAATTTTAGTTTTGTAAGAAAAATGATAATGATCATTTTGATGGATGGTAAAGGCTGCGTTCTAATAATACACACATTACTGATAAGAAAACAGCTTGTTTTGAATGTATGAAGAGGAGTTCTCAGTCGTGGATGTGGTACATGCAGGAAGTCCTGTATGCTGATGCTATTTCTGGAACCTTAGTATTGGCCTTTGTTACAGCTTGGCAGGAGCTGCATGACTTTCACGCTCACTGGTCCCACACTGCTGCTGATTTCCACAGCAGAAGCTGTGAAAATCAAAAATGACCTCCTTGATTTTCATTATTGCCTGTGAGCCAGCTGCAGGAGTTTTGATTACCTCTATACCAGGTTACCTGTGTTATTTGTTTCTGTTATATTATAAATATTTAGTCTTCACGTGTCATGAACAGCTCCCCTTGTTATATGTCTTTAAATGTGTTATTTTCATTTGCATTTTCTTTCATACACAATGGAAAGCACATACTATTCATACACTGTCATATTCTGAATCTCGACACTATATACAAGGTCTGCACTATATGATGAAGAATGTGCACTTCAGTTCAATTCAATATACCTTATACAATATACTATATACAACACTCTCCATCCTAAGTCTCTTGTTTTGAATAAATAAAAAATCCCCCCCCGATTAAACCTTGTTAGAAATGACAGAAACTTCAGGAGGAACCCCAGAGCTGGGATTCCACTTCCAGGAAGGACAGACAGACCACCAGCTGTTGTGTGTACAGTCATTTTGATAAACAATGAATACAGAGGATTAATAAACATTATGTTCAAGAATATATTAAATGTAAGGGGATTGATGTGCTGCATTCAGGTAGGAGCTCCACCAAGACCTGGACTTCACACCTCCAGCCATGGGACGTAGTCAGAAGGAGAGGATAGCCAAACATTCCCACAGACAGCAGTGCACAATAACATATAACACTGCTCCATATTCATGACAATATGACTGAATTCAAACCACCACACTGATACTAGTTCATCTGAGCTGAGGGGTAGATGGGGCTCCATCTGATTGGAAATTTGTTGTTATTTTTATTTATTTATTATCCTATTTTTTTAATGCTGAGCATGAAGGCATGTCATGTATATATCAAATTAGTTTTATGTTTCATTGTCGATCAGCCAGTATTTTGTGTTTATCCTACATGTTCATGTTAAGATAATGATTAAAAAAAATGTGCTCACTTGTCACTAATATATAGAAAGCTGCCAAGGTATATGTACAGAATACTGACTTTAAGATCTGTGTTTTTTTTTACTGGTACTGAAAAAATGTGGCAGGTTTCTTTTGACATGTTTTACACAGTAGACATCTGATGATGAGTCCAAGCTACTGCCATATACTCACTGCACATTTAAATTACAGTCTTGGAAGTAGTAATTGTGCACGCTGACCTTTCAATTAAATTAAATTGTGCAGTTCTACTCGATATTTTTAGAAAAGTTGGTTGTTAAATGAAAATATGATTTTACATTCCATTCTTAATGACCAGGAGCCTCTGCTCTGGACCCTGAGATGTGTGGGCGTTATAAGCTCTCTGTGATGGTTAAAGACATGGCTGGGAGAGCAAACGCTTTCTTCACCACTGGCATTGTTACCGTCGAGGTGACTGGAAACACCTGGGCCTCTCCAGATCCTGTACGACTACAGGAGAACCTGCCTGGTCCGTATCCCATCCCCATCTCACAGGTGAGGCCAGATATCCCAGATCATAACACTGTATATTCAGCATCCCTTGACAGTGCAGGATGTGCCCGATGGTCTACACTGAACCCAGTTAAACACATTTGATTTTTAGCTGAAGTCATCTAAACACCTTGAAGTAAGTGCCTTTAGCGACTTTACTGTTAACTCAGTTCTAACTCTTATATCATATTACAAAAAAACAAACTGTCAATAGGCTAGACTGAGTAAAGTGGCATCGTATTGCTGGTTGCTGTTTTTAGAGCCTCTTGGGTTTTCCTAAGTGACCAAATGTTGAATTATTGATGCTCCACAAATGCCATGGATCCTTTCAGCCTAGCTCCTGACTGAGTCACTCCAACTCCCATAATCACTCTCACTCCACCCACCCACCTACCACTACTACCAATCAAATGGGTATTATGTGAAGGCAACAGCTTAGAGGCAAAGTCTACCTTAACACGGATTTTGCAGAGAGTATGCTATTTTAATGATATTGTACAAGTCAGTCCAATGTCTGTGTTTTTGTTTTTTGTTTTTTCAAGCAGACTGCTAATGCCTTTTTAATCAGATACACAGACTACAGTCATGTCATATCACATTATCTCCAGACAAACACAAAATGACAGCAGACACTAATTTGCATTTCTTGTTTAGATTTTGTGTGTGTTTGTTTAAGTATTACATTCATTCATC
>JAPTYQ010000018.1:33672678-33684986 GCA_029814465.1 Ostorhinchus cyanosoma
GTATATGAGGTATATATACTTTAAAAAGAGGGGTTGATCTTATTAATATCCTGGAGTTTATTGAAGGTTATTAGCCAAGAGCTATTCAAGTTTTATTAAATATGGGCTGTCAATTTGTTATCAAGATCGGATATTTCTAAAATGTCACAGAAATGTAGTTTCTTTCAACATATAATAAGATAAATTGTATTTGTTTTCTCTGCTGGCAGCAAGGCTAAACAGTGACAAAGGGGCAGCAGAGGCGAAGTTTCACATGATGCAAAAGCTCTGGAATGCATTCCCAGGAGTGTAACCACCACCACCCCAGCCAACCATTCTGCTCTACTTAGACGGGGGTGACAGACAAACTGAGGAGCCTATGAAAATCCCCTAAACTTAAAGTTCATCTGCGCAGTCCAGATCCCAGTGGAATAGTAAGACAGAGCCTGAAGAGGTGAAAAAATAAAGAAACAGGTGTTGGTTGCTGCACCACACAATGGCAAATGGCCGACCATCAGAGTGCATACAGGAATGTGCCAACTTGCCCAAGCTTTTGCAGTTTAAGAAATGCAATTTACTCAGGGAAAAAGTCCTGCATGTTTGACTGACAACGTTTAAGATAAAAGCAAAATATGTAACTGCTAACATGAAGTGTTACAATTTTTATATATGTGCTGCATTGTTAATCTGTGACACAATATGCTTAAATTCACCACTAATTCAGTCTGATATGCACCTACAGCTGCCATACATTATTGATATGGCTTTCATATATTGATATCTTTACCTGCCACTATTTATGTTAAAACAGAGGAGAGTCACTGAGCTGGTTTCACTACACAATATAAAATTACAATATGATGTTCAATTTCTGAACTAAAAAAAGTGATCTCTGGAAGATTTTCAGATGTTTGACCTGATCCTAACCTTGTGAAATGCAGAGGATAATTTAATTAATGACACAGCTCCAAAAAACGGTCATTTTAAGGTAAGAAAAAAGGCTGAAATAAGAATGTAGTAACTCTGTAGTGCTTACACGTTTATCTACAAACAGATAAGTACACCATTGACTCCAAACTCCAGACTTGATGTAAAAGATGCAATATGATGAAAAAAGACCCCCAAGTAAAGAAATGAAAATGATTGGAGATAACAAAAAGAATGAAAACAATGAAAATGAAAGGGAATGGAAGACAAATGAGATGGTAAAAATATATAAAAGACACAGAAAAAGGAAGATAGTGTGAAAAACAACAAAAAAACAGACACATTTGACAATGGGATATTCAATAAAATGTAGACATTAAGACCATTGATGATGTATTTTTGCAAATTTGGGTCTTAAAAACTTGAGAATTAAAAATGCTGTTTTTGGTGCAGGTCTGAGATTGAAAATCTTTGGGGATCGCTGCTCGATGATAAAAGCTTTCACCTCATAAAAGCTTCTTACCCACTCTGTGTGCACCATTCTCATCAAATACTTTGAATATTTTCCCTTATTTCCACGTTAGGCATGTATCTGTATTTATTATCATGTTATACTAACAGGTGCTTTTAGGCTTTACCAACAGGAGCTCTATATGAAATATGATTTTTAGTAAATTATGAATAGCACCCTCTACTGGTGATTTAAAACCTCACCATCTTGATTCAGACTTTAAAATATTTACACAATATTACAGATACAAGAAAGATCCACATAAAATTGAATGACTGAAGGAAATAGGGGGAGATAAGTTCTGTTAGTCTTTTCTGAATCACTGTTGGGGAACAATTTGTAGCCTGTGTTGATTAGACCTTGTATTTGCATTTGAGAAATGCAAATATACTCTTTGAGAATAAAGTGACACCTGAACAAAGATTTTGATGGCTATTTTGAGGGTTATAAGTCTGATTTTCTTTTCTTTCATTTATCTATTAATTTATTAGAGGATAGGTTAACTTGGTAATAATGAAGGCAAACAAAAAAGCATTTTGCTTCTGTTTTAGCTTTTTGAGTATCTAGTTGTTACACAGACTTCTTTTCTTTTATTCTTACTGCAGTGTATAATGATATCAGCCATTCATTCATTCATTCATTCATTCATGCGATAAAGATAGGACCGTATGGTAAACCTCAGCATTCATCACTGAAAATTAGCAGGTGAAAAGCATTGTTTAACAGTGTTAGTCAGAAATTCTAAATTGCAATGAAAGGTAAAAAGCATTAGACTTTTGGTCTCAATCGATGCTCTCCTGTTGTTGGAGGAATAAAATCTATTATAATTACATCACTCTTTGGGGTTTTGCCAAAGGTAGAGCTCTAAGTTTTGAACACGTGTTTGAACGCACCACCATTCTATTTTCTTCATTTATACACTGTGACGTTTTGTTGAAATGTTTTGTTATTCCCGTGTAATAATTAGACAGTAGATAACTGTAGGCAGTGGGCGTCATCGTTCCTGCGCGGCGTACCGGTCAGTGAATCGAGCGCACTCTTGGCTACTTGGATGAAGGCGGTGCTAGTGGTGCCCAAGCAGCAGGGCCTTGCCTTTGTGGTCGTAGAAAGAGAAGATGGCTCCCGTTCTGGAGAAACAGCTCCCGGGCGCAGCTGGGGCAGGCGACAATAACAACGAAGAGGAAGAAGGACAAAACCTCTGGCAAGTTCTTCTAATATTTTCACGGTTGCGTTTCAGCCGATGTTCTTCTCGGAAAAAGCACAAACACAGTGGATCTGCTTTGTCACTGCCGGTTGCTCCCCAAACACCGGCCCGGCTAGCCGCAATGTTAGCTAGCACTAACTGAACCTGGGCGGTCAGAGAGCTAACGTTACTTCTGCTAGCGTTAGCATCTCAGCTAATTGGGCTACTGCTGATTAGCTACATTGTAGTTAACTAAATTGGGCCGCTGGTGCCTTTACTTGTTTTAAAGAAGGAAGTAATAGCCAACAAGTTCTGCTGTTCCAGTTTGAGAGGGACATTCATGGTGTCATGGGCTTTGACAGTTCATGTCAGCTATAGTACTAGTCTTAGCTTCTTTATGCAGGATACGGCACGCTAACAGGAACGTTTACATAAATGTTGTCAAGCTAATATGTGAAATGACCACCTAAAGTGTGCAGAATATTCATACTTTAATGCTACTTAACACGCCTGGTTTCATATCCCCAGCGTCTCATTTCTGACGTACCGAGTCAGAAAAGATGACTTATCATTTCCTGCTTTTTGTGTTGTCGTGGACACAATAAAATCATGAAAAATCAGTGACAGTTATGTGATTTCTGCAGACTGCTTACTGTCCTAACAATTACCAATTTGGAGTTCCATGCAGTGACATATGAAGTTGTCAGTGCCCAACTTGACTGTCAACATTATGGCCAACAACTTTGCTTTTCTTTTATGATATGAAATTCATTGCAGGTCTTCAATACTGAGTGAGGTTTCAACTAGATCAAATTCAAAGTTGCCATCAGGGAAAAATATCCTGGTATTTGGTAAGTATTACTTAAAATCTTTGTCTGTGCTACTGCAGTGTATTAGTGGAGGTCTGCCCCTAGGGAGGTGAAGAGAATACAAAATGCTGAAATCATTGCAAGCCTGCTGTAAAACCCACACTATACTCACAAAATGTAATAGTTTCACAATACAGTACTGCAAAAAGGCTATAGAACCATGGGAATTTTGATCTGTGTTCTTTTGTAGCTACAGATGATAAATTGAAACAGTAATAATGCATTAGCAACACGTTAAGTTTGGTAGGGTTGATGAAAATTATGGAAATACAAGTAGCCATGGAGCAGGCGTGAAGTCTTTGCTTTGTGGCGTAATAAATATAGAGTTCATACGTACATTTTTAGAAATGGCTGTAAGTTGAACTGACAAATTATTGCTGTATGTTATGCCCTAATTTTTCCAGATATATCCATAATATTATCAGTTTCACATTACAGCTATTACACCTACCAGCAACAATACATTGTGTCATACTGAGCATGTCAAATATTTGCAGGTGAGGATGGATCAGGAAAAACGACACTTATGGCCAAACTTCAAGGATCGGATCACAACAAGAGAGGGAGGGGATTAGAGTATCTGTACTTAAATGTCCATGATGAGGACAGAGATGGTGAGTTCACCTGCTGTATTTTTAATATGGATGTTTTTAGATGAGAAGCCTCTACAAACTAACAAACTACATTGTCATACTAAAAAAAAAAAAAAAAAACTTTTATTTTTCCCTTACAGACCTTACACGATGTAATGTCTGGATTCTGGATGGCGATCTGTACCACAAAGGCCTGCTCAAGTTTGCTGTTTCAGCTCAGTCACTACCTGACTGTCTAGCTGTGTTTGTTGCTGATATGTCACGGCCGTGGACCATTATGGAGTCACTGAAGAAGTGGGCTAGTGTGCTGCGTGACCATGTAGACAAACTCAAGATCCTTCCTGAGGACATGAGAGAATTGGAGCAGAAGAGTAAGTAATGTTAACTAAATCTACCTGAGTAAGACTTTCAGTGTCAATGGTGTATCTCTATATCTTGTAGGTGTTTTACTTAAATACAGATTTGGGTTATGCTACCAAATGAAAGAAACTTCACCATTAGTGGCTAACTTTTGACAGGGCAACTGTGAAATTAAAATTAAATCCACAGTATTTTTTAGTGTCATTTGCATTTGAATTTCATGGCTGTCAAATGGAAAGTTGTGGAATAGAAGCGTCCATAAGTCTTGAGTGATTCTTTTTACAAAAATGCATGTCAGGTTTACAAAACTATAAACCTGACATGCATACATACTGAGGAGCACTGAGAAAACGTATTTGAAGTGTCTTAGGATGGAAGCAATGAGACTCTTACATAATAGCAGCCATGCTCTTTGCTGACTGGCTCCTGGGGAAAAAGGAGATTGGTCACTGTGTAGCATAGAAGGCAAGCACTGTATAACATTAGACATTATCATGGATGTTTCTAGGTCATCGTCAGAGAGGCCCATGATCCTCAGCTGTGTGCTCTGGCTGCAGGCAAGTTCTGCAGATCAATGAATGTGATGTTCTCAGATGTTTTTCTCCTGTTAATTTTAGAACAGGTCATTTCTTGTCTATGAAAAGTTCTTTTGTGTTCAGAAAAGATATTTTAGCCTGCAGGATTTTACAGAGGGTTGTTGTCTGTATCCAAAGGTTGCATGCTTTTGTTGCTGTCATAAGACTTCTCAAAAAATATATTGATTTCACATAAACTTGTTTGATTGGTTCACTGGTGGCTGTCACTTGTCAGTATTTTACATGACGCTGAACTTGCTAAGGCAAGTGTCAAGTGGTAACATGTTGTTGCTGGCAAATGTGCGACAGAAAAGGGAAGTTACCAAGAGGTGACTAAAGCACATTGGTGATTCCAAACACTTTTAAAAGACTGAATGAGCTAACAATTTAAATCAGAAATGGTATAATGTAGTATAACATAATAAGAGTATCATGTATGTATTATATGTGAAAGGGAAGAAATTGGTGGGATTAGGTAATACAGATGTTCATTTGTAATCTTAGTGTTTATGGAAGAAGGCCTAACTTAATTTTTCTAGCATCTGTTTGTTAGATTTCTCATGGGTTCCTCCCACTTTTAGTCCTCAGCCAAACACTTTGAGCCCACCCACAGACTTGTTCAGCCTTCCAGTTTGGCTATGGTATGTCCTCTAGATGAAGCGTCTTACGGCTTGTCAGTAGTGATGTCACTGGCATATTGGTGATATCTAGGATTACGTACTTGTGGATATGTGTCTGAGTGAGAGGCTGACAGACAGACTGGAAGTATGTGAGTGGCCTTAGTCCAGGGAGTCTTGCAGGCATCTTGCATCATGGTTCCCTCCCCTCCGACAGCAGCGTCAGGGGAAGGAAAGGACGTAAACTGAGCTGGTCTGAATTCAGTCAGTGGGCCGGACGTTTAGATCCCTGCTGTGCTGTAACTGAAGTAGGCTGGCTGCTGGAGTCGCCTCTAGTCAAATTACAGGATCCACTTATTGTTGGACCGCAGGTTGAAATGAGAAATATTCTGGTCTGTGACTTCCGTGGTGTGTAACAAAACCAGAATTTTTTTTCTTCAGCTAGACTGTTTGGGAATGGTGTGTAGTCCAAAAGTTTGGTGTTTCTTTTGTAAAGGGGCTTAAAAGTTGAGAACTTCTTCAGCTTACAATTTCTCCGGTGTGATATCATTTTCCCTTTTATGCTTACACAACAGTCAGGCATATGGGGACTGTGAAATTATTTAAGGTATACTAGTTACAATAGTGACAAAAACATGATGGCAGCAAATGAAACTTACTTTTATTTACTGTAATTGTAATCTTTGAATAACAGTTTAATTGAATAAAAGATGTGTTGTAGGAGTTTTTATTTAGCCTCACCTTTGTTTGTGGAATAGATAGCTATGACTTAATGGGTCAAAGTCTGTGTCACTTTCACATTGGTGCTTAAAGTGATACTCCACCCCAAAGCTAGCCTGTGAACTAGGATTTCTTTCATCTACAAGAATAGTACCAGTGATACTTTGAACATTTTGACAGCTAACGCATAGTATGAAAACTATGCCGTAGCTGTGAACTATGAAAACTACAGAAACAGCTTAAACCAGTTCCTTTAGCATGCTTATTATCTGGTGCACTGCTGCCTTAGATGCCTTTAAAAAAAAAAAGAGCACAGTGGAGGTGTTTATTTTCTACTCCTTTTATTGCAGTTTCTTTTTTTTAAGTGCCATAGGTCCCTGACTCATCTGCCTTTTTACAGAAGAGTTTGAGCCCATATTTCCATGAGTCTTCTTTTTGGACAGCATTTGCATTGATAGCCATGTCCTATTTCTGCCCTTGTGCTCCAGACTCATATGTGTACTTTGGGCTATATGCCGAATATGTACAACTCAAGAAGGGCTTTAGATCACTTATAATACCAGTCCTCGCCCCACACGCCAAATCCCATGTTTGAATGTAAAGGAGTTGGCTCAACATGGCTTTGTGGCTTTGTGAGCGCTCCCTGTCTGCATTCCCGAAGCTGCTGAGGAAATAGGCCAAAGCTTCCTGCATCTGAATCCCCCCCACCACTACCACCACCTCACACTATGGCTTTGTAAACGCCTGGACAGCTGGAGCAGCACAGCAGGAAAGTTGTTAATGTCATATATATGTGATTTTCTGTGTTTTACGTAAGGGTTGTTATGTAACCTGTATTTCCCTCCATTTACAAAGTTAAATGCTTGTCTGTACATTTCCCTTGTTGTTTAATCAGTCCTGCCATTATTAGACAGATATGGTCCTGTTTACTTTAGAATGCCACATAAATGCATTGTTGACATAGTTTAGGCAGAGTAAATTGCTTTGTTAAACAGCAGGCTCTAGTCACAAGAAATCCTAAAGCTAAATGTGGCTCATAACTGTCTTATTTAGGATAAAATCCTAAAAATACAGTTTCTTGTCGAGTACAAATTTAAATGTAATAATTGATTATTATAAACCAGGGACTTATTGCAGCATAACTAGTTTGGGACTGAGTAAATGTGACAACTTAAGCAAGAAAAATGGGGGAGCGGAGGGGGCAAAGAAAGTGAGGGTGTCGTATTTAACAAGTTCATCCAAAGTGCAAATTATCTGATTTCCCATTGTTTGTTTTTTGTTTTTTTGCAGTGGTAAAAGCATTTCAAGAGTACGCTGAACCAGAGGATGCCACCCCATCTTCACCACAGAGACGGGCCACAACAGCAGGAGAAGATGAGGCCGTTGTGCTGCCACTTGGCGACAATACACTCACACACAACCTGGGCATTCCAGTGCTAATAGTTTGCACAAAGGTGAGTAAACTATAAACTTGATCCAGACACTGACAAGGTTTTGGTGTGCTCTAAGAAGCTGTAATAGGTTTAGCATTCAGTCTGGCTTTTTATAGGCTCTCTGGCCTAAACTACTTCTTTGAAAACAGCGGACCAAAAAATGACAAATGAAGTGTTACAAGATACATTCTCATTACCGTTATTGGTTTACTAGCTAATAGTAATGTTCCATTGGCTCGTAAAGAAAACAAATTGTGCAAAAACGATCAGTGGTGTTTTGTTTTGTTTTTTGCATGACTGTCCTTTTGAAATTCTGATTTCACATCCAAACAGATCTATTAATCTTAACACTGGTGATACATTCAAACCATTCGCCGCAGATAACAGCACAGTTTACATTCATGGGTCGGTGTCCTGTCCACTTTTATTTAGTGGTTTCATGGTTTTGCAGAACACCGTCTAGAATATTTTTCATCTTCTGTAGCTTTACTAAACTCTCCTCACAGCCTAGGCTCCTTCTGTAACCAGAGCAGCCACAGCCCTATTACCCCATCTCTAAGATTCTCTTTTCTGAGCTCCCTGAGATATCATGCTCAAAGGATTTCTCTTTCAACATCTTCAGAGCGACCATCAGTGCTGTTTTAAAGGGGTAATATTTTGCTAAACCCACTTTTCTTAGTCTTTGGTTCATTTATTTGTGTATTTCGACCCTGGCAGTTCATTAAGTTTGAATTTGAACCCTCTGGGTGCTGCACATCTATCTTGATATTCTGGCAAAAATCTAGTGGATTTCTACAACCCATTTCAATTCCTCCTTAATTTGTTATCCTTTATAATTAGTTACGTCCCAACATTTGTGCATATAAGTTCAGGACTTCCGACAAACATTTCTCCAAGTACGACATAATTGTTTGTCAGCAGCAGCAGTTGTAGTCCATAATGAAAATATGTCCAAAGTTCGAGTTGATTACCTAAAATGTTCAGTTGTTGGTTGCATTAACAAACACCAGTGGCTGAACAGGACAGAGCAGCATGGTCACCAACCTGGAGGGGGTGGGGTGTGAAGTGGCTCATTTGCATTTAAAGGACCCGCACTCAAAGCAACCTTTTGGTGTCATTACTCAGAAATAAGGATTGAATATGAACCAGTGGAGTTGAACTAATGAAGAATTCAGACCCAAGCATAGCATTTACACTTTATGCAGACCACAAGGAAATGTTTTAAAATGCGTAATTCCATTTAAAAAAGCAAAATATCACTCCTTTCAGTTGGCACTATTATGACCGGATTAGGTTACTTATCTAGAACCTGCCCATTCATATTGTTAATACATTTTAGTTTTCTTTTATGTATGCTTGTTTTATGTTGTGCATTGAGAGGGACTGCCCTCTGATGAAAAGCTTCCATTATACTTGCTTGTTGGCCCTGAAGGCTGAGGCTAGTGCTGAAAAACACCATGTAACCATCAGCAGAGCTTCACATGCTCACTGTGACCTGGACATGGTGGATGATGAGCATTTTTTAATCAGTGGTGCTTCTTTTGCCTTAGTCAGGGAAATAATTGTTTGAATAAAAAAAGAATTGTTTCCTATTTTGTCTTGCTACCTGCACTTTAGTTAGAGATCGGATCGACTGTACTGTGTGTCCTCTGAATGTAATGTTTTTTGTCATGACATGTTTTATGACCTGACTGTTCGACTTGTGTTCACACCTTTCTGGTCATCGTTGGAGTCATGCCTACTTGTAGCAGAAGCACCACACACAAAAATAAACATATGCACAGATGAAAAGGTATTGCCAAGGATGAATACTGATAATCTGATGTCTGTATCATTCAAATCTGTGTATCTCTGTCCCTTATCTTCATGTATAGTGTGACGCAGTCAGCGTATTGGAAAAGGAGCATGACTACAGAGAGGAGCACTTTGATTTCATCCAGTCCCACATCAGGCGATTTTGCTTACACTGTATCCTTTGTGTATTTATGTATATATGTATATGTAAGTGTTGTATTTCTATCAAGCTCCTTATAGATTTTTAAATTGATGCTGTATTTCATTAGGATAAATAAATAGGCCACTGTACAGCAGTGTATTATACATTGAAAACAGGACGCAGTCGTTCATCAGTGTAATATTCTTTGTTATGATTGCTAATTTGCAGCAATCTAGAAAGGATAGTACTTAAAAGTTAAAAGCAAAATAAGAATGCATCGGGTTATAGTACAAATCTATAAAAAATATGACATCTTAAAAATGTGTTGTTGAGTACAGATTTGTTCTGTTATTTCTAACTATAGATCTGTGTTTTGTTTATGATCTGTACTATTTAAATTCTTGGTGATGATTGTTTGCTGCTTTAACCGAACCAAAAAGATGGAGCTGGCCTGATCTACACCTCGGTCAAAGAGGAGAAGAACTTGGATCTGCTTTACAAATATGTAGTTCATAAAATGTATGACTTCCAGTTCACCACACCTGCCTTAGTGGTGGAGAAAGATGCAGTGTTCATGTAAGTGTGTTTTTTTTTTTTCCTAAAATCCCGTCATAGATATAGTAGATAGTTGCCAATAAATTTGTTTTGAATTATTACATATAGAGTAGATTCTGTGAATTATGTCAAAGCATTCTGTATCCTGTTATATTTTGTATAGATTATAAATTGTCTCACCCTGTAAGTTTGAATTTCATCATCATTTCTTTCAGTCCATCTGGATGGGATAATGAAAAGAAAATTGGAATATTGCACGAAAACTTTACAACAGTCAGACCAGAGGATCCATTTGAAGACTTTATCACAAAGCCTCCAATACGAAAGGTATGGCAGTGTAACACCTCTGGCAGTTCAATCATTGTCTAAATAAATCCAACTCAAAGTGATTTATAATATAAAGATATGATATAGAGATGTGTCTCATTCCTCTATGAATGTACATCATGTATACATTCACAAAGGAGTGAGTGTTTCAGACAGTCTTGTTCTGATGTCCTTCTCTTTTGTTCTTTACAGCTGGTTCATGATAAAGAGATAAATGCAGAAGATGAGCAGGTCTTCCTGATGAAGCAACAGGTAAAGCCAGTGTATTTGAAAACCTCTGTCCAATCGATACAGAATCTGATCCTACATTTAATACATGCAAAAATATCTTGTAATAATTTTAATCAGTGTAATTAGTGTCACAAAATCACACAAGCAGAATTGGCTGAAATGTCATAACACAGATCAATGACTGGTTATTGAAGCGATTCCATTATTCATTTGAAAACATCAGCACTGAACACATTTCTGTTAATAAGCCTAATTTTATACACTAAAACTTCCTCATGCCAAGTAACACTACCTTCACTTCCTATTTTGGGAGCAAAGGTGCTGCGGTTACAATTGCAGAGTTGAAGATTTGCACAGTGCTGGTTAAGATTTATTTCTTTTTTTTTTTGTTTTAGTTTTCACATGAAGGAACCAGACAGTTTATTAAATATATAAGCTGATGGGAACTGTCAATGTTTGTCTTAACATGCATTGGAATTCATGTACATTTTAAACCATGAGCCATAGACTTCATTGTCTAATCATTTTTTAGTGTCTGGCCCCAGAGTTGAGACAGTGTATGTTTTTGTGATTATAGATTACGCTTCAGTTGCTGTAAATGAATACACCAAGTAACTAGTCAAGATGTTTATCAAGTCTAAATCAACCTATTTATTTTCCTTTGCAGTCATTGTTAGCAAAGCAGCCAGCCACACCAACAAGAGGAGCAACAGTAAGTGTCTTTAAAGCCTGGAATTCCTGTGATCAATAGTTTATGTTCTATTTGTTTTTTGGGGGGGTTTTTTTCTCAATAGTCAGACCCTGCTGTTTTTTTATTGACAATGCATCTATGGTTTCTGTATTACAGGAGTCTCCAGGGCGGACAGCTTCAGGTTCCCCCAGGCCTGCAGGTCGTGCTGGACAAACAAACGTGTCAAGCGGTTCACCGATGGCTTCTGTCAAAAAACCTGATCCCAATATGAAAGGTTGGTTCTCCATCATGTTTGTAAATTGTATTTTTTTCTTTCTTACCCACACACTTTAAATCTTGCAACTCACCCATATGCTTCCCAGTTTTCCAAGTGTGTCCCACTGACATTAATAGTTTTTTCTACTAAATGTTCAAATCATGGACACAAAAAGGTGTAAGTGTTTTTGGAAAACCTTTAAACGGATCTCTTGGCTGTCATGTGAGTGCCTTTATCCTCAAGGTCAAGGCTTAGGTTCTGCAACACTGCCCCTAAGAGGTACGTAATTAAATAACTCCATCAGCAGTCAATTTCCACACACAGCCTGTGTGGGGCATCACTGAGCAGAAATGGTGACTTTCTCTTGCTCAGTAAATACAGAAAGACAGTTGGACCTAACTTCAAAAAATGTGAGTGCTTAGTTAATGACAAGGAGAAGTGTTCACCCTATGTTATAAAATGTATATTTAAATGGAATAAGAACATACTCTAAGCTTCTGCAGAATTCCTTGAAATACATTAAGAGGTGTTTGACAAGACCTGAT
>JAPTYQ010000018.1:33685086-33702841 GCA_029814465.1 Ostorhinchus cyanosoma
TAAATGGAATAAGAACATACTCTAAGCTTCTGCAGAATTCCTTGAAATACATTAAGAGGTGTTTGACAAGACCTGATGATGTTATTATTTAATTAGCAAAGTGATCATTGACAGCAGCAACAATATGTATTTGTTAATAGGAGCTTAAACTGTTTCATTTAGTGTCATCTGTTTATAGAAAGAATTCGTGCTGAAGGGTTTGTCATTGTTGGGATAACCCTGAGAAAGACTCTGGGCCACAAGTGGTGGTGGCTCTCACTGAATAGGGATACTTTACTGTATGTGCAGCTCATTCTGTTCAAACAAAAGGAGAGCTTGTCAGTATAAAATTGATCTGATTCTCCATGTCTCTGCAGCAGGGGCAGCCAACGAGGGAGTGCTGGCTAACTTCTTCAACAGTCTGCTGAGTAAAAAGACTGGAGCCCCAGGAAGCCCAGGAGCTGGAGCTGTAGGAGCTGGAGTACAAGGGTCCGCCAAGAAAACAGGTACGACCCCTTAGCCCAGTGCTCTCCATCTCTGATCTATGGCAAAACTACCACCTACTTATTTCCCAACCTTGTTTCTTACAGGTTAGCTGATGTATCTGTAATTACTAAAAGCTTTTATGAACAGTCATTATGTCCAAGTAGATGTATTCCAGAGTGGTAACTGCATGCACATTTAAGTTAAAGACATGAAGAGTTAGAAACGAGCTTTTGGACAGTTCTGTTGTCTGGAGTTTTATCTCTACAGCCTGAAAATGAACATTAAAAAAGGAGAAAAAGAGCAATTGTTCTCTTAAAGTGAGCATCTTGACATCTGAAGAAACTTGTGACAGGCCTGTATACACCCCCCACCCCCACTCTTCATCCCTCCCTGGAGGACTCCCTCTGCATCTACTCCACTTTCCACTGCTCTCAACTAATTAATGTACCTGTTGAATAACCTCAGCTGTTTTGCATGACAGCATGTTTTCAGCTTAAGCACATGCTTTTTCTTTTGCTTTATTAGTTCTCTATAACACATTCACATGCTGTATGTGAAATACTTTCAGTATTCAGGGAAATTAGGGAAACATTGCATAAGTCATTTCGCTCTGAAACCACTGACATACGTTTTGTTCCAGCAGTGTTAACATCTCTAAGACCCAACTGAAAGGATAATGCATGAGTAAATGTTCCCTGATTAGTTTAGCATGTGCATTAACTGTGGCAGCAAACCGCCAGTTTCCAGCATGGGACCATATCACCATCCAATCCCCATCCATCTGCTTGCTGGCCGTAGAAACCTGTATTTTATGAACATGCACAGAAGCTACAGGAGATTACTTTTGGGCTTTGTCTCCTGTTTTTTCCAAGGGCAGAAGCCGGGTTTGACTGATGTCCAGGCTGAGTTGGACCGGATGACGCGCAAACAAGACTCCATGGTTTCAGCTAACAACATACCACCGCCGACAGAGAACGAAGCGTGAAGGCAACAAAAACAGCTGCATCGTCCACTGCGTTAATACTCTGGAAAAATACATGTACATGTGAGCATTAAAAAAAAAGACCAAATTCCCAACCTTTATATCAGTCAGCACACACAGTGGTTCCACCAAAATGAGTTTAGGATGCTATCAAATATTTTGGTGTTACGGTGAGAACGGAAGAGAGATAATAGAAATGGAGGTGTTGAGATGATACACGACGAACACTCGGCTTTATTTCTGTCCTCTCTTCAACTGTAAATGTTATTTTGTGAGGGATGTCAGTTTATGGAAATGTGTGCACACTCCCTGGCAACCAGCCTGAAGCGCTGGGCTGCAGGCCCCCCAGTTGCTGGGGTGAAACGCTCTCTCCTCATGGGTTTAAAGAGTGGAAATACCATATACTGGTTCTGTGGCCTCTGGTTCAGCTTATCTTATGGAAGGAATTTAGTTGCGATTGGAAAAGTATTTAAACGCAAAATCTTACTATTCATCAAGAAAAGTAATTAAAATACTTGCAAACATATGTAGTATGTAAAAAATGTTGGATATGATACTGATGTATTTATACAAAGTTCCTTCTTTTTATTTTATTTTTGTGCACCATTTATTGGTTTAAGCATTCATCTGTATAACACATTAAAATGCCACTGATGTCATGACACTAATATGACAAGTTCAGATAGCTGATAGCATATCATATCATTTTCCCTACTCATCTCAAAGGATTCTGTAAATATAAATGCAAAAAGATCTATTCAGGTTAAGTTTGATTTTGTATAGAATGCAATTCTGTCCAAATTCTGAAAATAACCTCTTTTACTAAATGAGACTTGTAGGGATTTGACAGGCTTAGAGATTGCAACAGAACTTCTTCTTTAGCTACAGGTGTGTGTATATTTGGGGAGGGGGTTGGGCAGCATCTTTCCTACTATAACTCCTAAGTGCCTCGCACAGTTAGCTGTTTGTGTCATAGTAGAGGTGCTTGTCAACGTAAGAGGAAATGCACTGTAGCACTATCGGTTAAAGGTTTTTGTCCATTTCTGTCATCCAAATAATTTATTTCTTTTACATTTTTTTTTGTCAATGTACAACAAGCCTGTGGTCTTTTATTTTTTAAAGAAATAAGATTTCTGTGGCCTAGATGGTAGTGTTCAATAGAGCAATAGATTGAATGCCTTCATACAAATCCTAAAGGCTGCTGATAGAAGAAGAAACCACATGATGGAACTTTTGGGTCCCCCAGTCGAACACCTAATTGTGGCTAAAACCACTTGCTTAGCAGCCAAAACACACTCAATGATTTGCCGTGGTTTGAACAAAATGAGATATCGTATTCTTTAGTGTTTGACAGCACCGTCATTCTTTGGTTTCACATGTTATAGTCATACTGTACTTCGCATGTTAATTATAACATTCCCAATTTCTACATGGTGTAGCTGTAGAAACCTCCCCGTAGGAAACCTGTTTGTCAAGTCGGATCTTTTTGTTTGAAATCTTTCAGTGCCCATTTCAAAAACGACCTTTGCCTTCGATGTACAGCTAACAGTTTGTCACACTGGGCACTCTGCCTTCATAGGATTGCTCCTAATTGTTTTGTGTGTCCTTAAGGGGTTGCTTAATTGTTTTATGTAAGTTCCTTTTTTAAATTAAAACAATTACGCTGTACCATATCAAGTAATCTGTTATAACATGTATGGTTTCATGACACTGTAATCTAATCCAAATGTGTTAAGTGTACATCATCAAGTCTGTATGCAAGGCCCTGCTTAATCCTATGGATATTGTACATCTGTATGTTACGCACAGTTCATGGCAAGTGGGAAGAGAGCGGCTATGTTGTTGGAACACATTAGCAAAATAGGGAAACTAGTAAATTGGAACCAAAGATGCATGTAGTTACAGTTTTCTGTTCTTAAAGTTGGTTAGATCATCCATAAGATTAACCAGTGGCCATTTCTCATACTTGCATGGAGCTCTTGCATTCCAAACCTCAGCCTTTCCCATTAAGTGTTTCGCTTAAGACCCTGTGAAATTGTAGAAATGCCTTACTCCACTCAACTGTACCTGGGGGTTCTGGGGAGTAAAAATACCAAGTGGTATAATCTCCATGATGGCCTATAAACAGTTTAGGGTTGAACCTCATTTAAAAACACTCTGGAAGGGAATTAACCCCGAGGCCATACCTATGTACGGTCGACTTAATGCATGGTTTGGTTGTCAAAATGATGCTACACACCTCTTCTGTTTTTTTTTTTCATTCATTCAAATTAAGTCCTTATTTGTGTTTTTTTCCCTACTATTTTTTCCATTTCATTTACTTTTGTTCTGTTTTTGTGATTGGGTGGAATGTGTACTTCAGGGTCTGTTGCCAACGTGGATAAAAGCACAACTTAAACAGCCAGGAGCAGTACCACCACATGTCAAAATAAGCACTTTTCCTTGGACACTTCTATCATTTCCTTATATCTGCAGTTGAAGATTCATATTTTTTTCTTTTTGCCTTACCATTTTAGAAGATTTAATGAACCTAGAAAAACTACATTAGTAAAATCACATTATTTATCTGTCTTTAAGTTATTAAAGGTGCCCCTGGTGGATAATTAGAGTAAATCCTATCAGTTTAACAGATCAAGATATCACCACCATTACAGGTTTGATTTTGTTAAGAGGTATGTTAAGTTAGATAAACCAAATACCGTGAGTGTTTATCATGATTTTCACATACAAAAGGCCCTTGTCAATTTGTTTACATGATATTTAGTTACCATTTCTTGTCAAATGCGGGTCTGCCCATGACACTTATTGTGTTCAAAAGGATATTAATGTCTCTAACCTGACTGATTTATCTTAATGTAACCTGGCCACACTTGTTAAATTTGGCATTTAGCTGAGTGGAATGAAGTGCTCTCATGCTGCTTGGTTTCAAAGTTGCACTTGCTCTTTGTACAGATTGGATTGAATTATGAACAGATATTACTTTTATACTCAAAATGTCAGTTGAAAGCGACTGCCTCTTCACATCTTAACTGAATTGCCTTCGACCACTATCGACCGTCTACATCTATATGAGACTATGAGCTTCTGCTTCCAGTCCTTTTTGTATTCAGGATATCAAGACATTGTAAGCACATGGCTGGCATTTTTATGTCCTGAATTAATTCAGATTTTTGATTGTATAACTTTAACACAGTTCTGTAGCCTGTAAGCTGCCATGTGGATTCTAGCTTCTTACGCTGACAAAGATAAGGAAAATGTTTATCAGACCCCTGGCTTCAATAAAACCAAGAATCCAAACTTTGGTTGACTTCCATATCTGTGTCCTTTATCTAAACAATGTGTCTTTTTTTTTTCCTGTTTTCTTTAATGTTTCAGCTGTTGGAGCCACAGCTGCACACAGATGATTAAAAAAAATAGTTAGATGAATGTCGTGGTCATGCAGAGAAGACAAAAGTTATATAACAATGATCTTCTATTCCTAATTCATTGTTTGATTCATCTTAAGAGTCATCGCTCTCGAAATATTTAATTCCAAAGGGATGTCATGTAAGTTACATTGGTCTACTATTTATTCAATGAAAAGAATCTGCCTCAGATTAAATGCAACATCTTACATACTTTATGACATGGAAAATAAATAGCAAAAGTGCTGCTTAGCTCATGTTTTCAATGTATATGACAGTGTTATTACACATACTGGTTTATGTACATTTATACATATAATCCTCCACTTGAAAGATCCTTTAAAAAAGTGAATGTTTTGTAATGTGCAGATAGTGTTTCGAAGTAGATCTGGTACCTCTTAAGATAAACAGTTTATTCTTTATTAAAAACTATTCTGTTAATTCTCACAATTTCACCTTTTGACTCAAGTCTGTATCTTGGGAACTACAGCTAACCAGCATTTTTAACTTCATTTTTCTTTATTAGTGACTTAAACTTGGTAAAGTTTCATTATATTTATTCTGGAGGCTTTTTACTTGTAGACCAGTGTTAAAAAAATACTCCAGACATTTCACATATCAATAGAATTTCAATGCAGGACAAATGTGAACCTTTGATAAGCAACAGTTTTTTCAGATCAGGTTTTTTTTTTAATATATATATATATAATATCCTTTCCAATGGACTTTTTTTTTTTTTTTAAGTAAAACTGAAACTCTTGTCCACTACAGAGAACAAAAATGCTGGGTCTCAGGAGGACAAACATAACGGAAACTAAATTTATATTTGCATGCACATTTGTTTCTTCCTTTGCATGTCATCAACAAAGCAGTCTGTTATTACCACATGAAACACCAAAAGAGGGCAGTAAGGCACAGTTTATTTCAGCTCCAAAACACAGGCCTATCTGCGAATTTAATGCACTAAAGGTTACAACAATATGTGAGGAAATCCAGGATGTTTGTGGAAAAAGGTGGCACCAGTAAGAGCCACTTTTACACACCATGCACCTATATGGGTCCAATAATCCTCCAATATAAGTCACAGGTTGATGAATTCTGCAAAACCAAGTCAGAAGTATAGGATTTCTGCGTATTTTTTTATGCTGTAAATGAATATTAGATGAACATAAGATTAAAA
The DNA here is from genome assembly GCA_029814465.1 of Ostorhinchus cyanosoma. Classification (NCBI taxonomy): domain Eukaryota; kingdom Metazoa; phylum Chordata; class Actinopteri; order Kurtiformes; family Apogonidae; genus Ostorhinchus; species Ostorhinchus cyanosoma. The sequence continues at coordinate 33,691,118 of JAPTYQ010000018.1, forward strand.
TATGGTGGATGATACAGTAAAAACAGCAGGGAAAACAAGAATTGCACCGTAATTCTTTGGAGAATCCAGAAATATTTCGCATCAGGCCTGTGTGGAGTGACTTAGAAACTGAGGCATGTCGGTGATGACAAAAAAGCTGCAGAGGAGAATGGAGAAGCAGAAAAACGCTGCTGTCGGCGTGGTTCCGGCTGGATTCGTTTTGCAGACTGTTTGGGAATACTTAAAACGGACTCAGATCCTACACAAGAATGTGCCTTTTTTTTTTTTTTTTTTTTTTTTTTTTTGGGGGGGGCGGAGACAAGCTCGCTCCGCATCCATAGCGAGTAAAAGCGGCGTATAGGTCTGGATCACTGTACACTGTTAAGTTTACAATAGGAAACAACACGGTTCTGCCTCCCTTCTGTGTTTCTCGGTTCTTGTGGGCCGTGATGGGTGGACTGCTTTTTCGGACGTGCAAATCCTGGTAGGCATTTTTTAAAATATATTTGGTGATTCTGCTTGAACAACCCAGAATCGTTGGTGTTTTTTTTTTTTTTTTTTTTAAGTGACACCGGGACACGAACAAGTGACCCGCCTAACATAGTTTAGAAGTGCGACTGTTTCCGACACAAGACGCAACATTGGAACCAAGAAGAAATACCGCAGGAAGGACAATAAACGGATAGCAGGCTGGATTTCCTGTGCGTAATGTTAAAGCGCACCTAACGCTACTGTTTCCCTGTGGGTTAGATATGAAAAGTGGACTGTCTGGTTTGTTTTCTCCATCCACTATTAGACTGCATGGAACAACGTGTGCTTTCTATCACATAACCTGCGCTGTGAGGTAAATCCACGAGGTTTGCACTGGTGGATTTTTTGTTTGTTTGTTTGTTTTTTGTTTTGTTTTTTTAATGTCCTAACGTGTCTCAGTGAAGAGTCCCAGCTTCATCATGAGGACCACCGAGGAGGGAGACGGATTTGACGGCGAGGCCTCCAATACTTCCATGATCTCCGGGGCCAGCAGTCCGTATCAGCCCACCACCGAGCCCGTCCACTCGAGGAATGTTTTAGGGGGGATAAGATGCGATGTGGAGTACCTCAAGTCCTACTTTGGGATCTTAAAGGTGGTAGAAGTGGTAAGTTCCGGCACGACAGTAAAAAATAATAATGCAATGGTTATAAACAAACACGATCAGCATCATAGAACACGTGAAAAAAGCCTTCATTTTGAAACATTTTTTATTTGTATCCCTTTAATATTCTCCATGTATGCCCTATCATTATAATAATATTATCCTGACATATTGTTGTACTGGTTGTCATCCTATATGTTGCATATAAAGCATGCACTAAATGTACTTATTACTCCTTCAGGGCATTTGCAACAGGTAAAAACTGGCTTTACCTGAATGCACCTGATATTACCTGCCTGTTTGCTTTGGTATTGAAGCTCTTACTCACTTTCAAAATGCTCAATGGTGTTCCTTATATTTGTTACATGTTAACCAAATATCTAATCTGGGGGAAAGAGAGACCAGTGCAAAAGCAAAAGAAGGGCTCCAAAAGCTCTGACACTTTCACCAGAGGAGGAAATATCTATCGAGCCAGAGTCATTCCTCTTGTTCTGCTGCCAGAAGACTCAGACAAAGTCTTGTGCACTTACACACGTAGTGCAGTGTGTCCACAACAGGAAAACCATGCAGCTAAGGAAACTAGCAATTACCTCAAACAACATTTGTGGGTAGCACAGGCAAACTTGAAGTCCAGCAGGATAATTCTGCATAGTTTTCAGCTTGCTGGTAGTTGTGGTGGTGTAGGAGAAGAGCGGATTCAGTTTGCCATTGCACACACCTGTGATGTTTACCTCTATGCATGTGGGAAGAGCAGATAGAAGCCCATCTGTTGTTAGTGTGGGTGAAGTTTGGAGCAGCAGTAACCAAGGAGAAATCATATTTAGTCTTTATTTTCCACAGAAAATTATATGATGTTGTCTGTGACCGGACTGATCGCTCAAAAGTATATAAACAATATAATTTGTCATTATATTATATACTGTGCATAGTCATTATGATTTTCTGTGACTAGTTAATAGTAGGAGTTCCTCTTCTGTAACATTATTCTGCCAGTGAAATGAACCCACAATTAAACCGTGGTCTTGGGACTTCTTTTAAAAGCAGTCTCATATAAACACATGTAGGATGTGCATGCTGCAAAGGAGCTCTCTGTAATAGTTCAAATACCCTGTGAACACAGCAAAAAAAAGTCCACAGCAAGTGGAAAAGCACTCTGTCAGTAAATATGTTCCATGTAGGGCATATGCATCACATTAAAACAGTAGAGGTGAGATAAAAACTACCTGTATAAATGATTTATCACTTCTTTAATCTTGTGTTTAAATGTTCTATTTGCTTTAGTTGTTTGCACAGGTCTGATGCTGACTTTCTAGTTTGAACCAGTTGTATTCTTCCTCCAAGGACAGGAGCAGTGAAAGTCATTCAGGCTTAAATTCTGTAGTAAGGGTGAGAGGGCTTTACAGGCTCAATGCCAAACAGTAATAGCCACATTGGCGTTCGTTTTTACAGCTCTGTCCTCTAATCGTTTAACTTTGTTCCAGTGAAGGCCGTGTCATCTTCTAGAACAGATAAATGGGGAAGTAAAGATGATTGCATATGATGTACTGTACTAAATAGACTCAGTGCAGGGCATCTGTGCAGTTTCAGTGCTATCTGTTCATACGTCTGGGGCAAGAAGTTGTTGTGACTGTTTTTTATGTTACTGTTGCTAAAACAGCAGGTTGTTATCTGGCTGAAGGATGTTGGTAGATCATCTGTGTACAGAGTAATGATTAGCATCAGTGCTCAATGGACCTGTGCTTGTGGAACTGTGTCGTCATTCTCTTTAGATTTTTACAGACATAGAGGAATTTTAAGGGAAAACTTTGACTTGTGTGTTGGAGACAGTTTTGCTACATCTAAATTTCTCACACATGCAGTGGTCTTTGTCCATACTTCCTGATGATTTTGCCAAGGAAACATTTATTACAGCGTATGTGGTCCACACCCGGGCCTTGTTTGCACTGAGGGAGTCATTACAAACTGCCCTGACACTGACCCGTTGGCTGAAAAATGCTTATTTTCTCAGAGATCAGGGTGCAAAGTGCTAATAGGCTTGCATAGTTGTTTTCACACCAGAGGACTAAATGCATTACAATACACTAGCTTTTACAGAACCAGTCAGCTCATTCTTTTGAGGAATGAATATGCAGGCTACTACTGACCATGCTGATCAGAAACATGTCCCCGGAGGATGAAACCTGATCGAGGTGTGTCCACCCTGACTACAGGTTTTCCTTTGTCTCATTGCTGTGACTTGGTCAACAAAGGCCAATTCATATTCACCCTCCACTCACACAGTCCTTTACACTGACAGCAAGTCGATGCCTCTTAGAAACATTTATCATCACCAATAAAATCCCATTTTTACCATGAACCCTCAGAGACTTGTCTTCATTTGACATTTTCTGCTGCATAATAATTATCTTGCCATCATGCGCTAACTCACATTGACCTAATTCCTCAGCTATTCTAGGTAAATATTATTGCATGGTATTTTTTCAGTGTGGATGTTGTGTGATGAAGTTAACAGATGCTCCATATGTCAGAGAGCACTTCCGTCTTTGAGAGAGATGCCATATGGTCCATTCTGTTTGGGTTAAAGCATCACTTATTTAGTCCTCGTAGGGAGACCAGATGAGACTGTGCGTACAGTTTGTAGGGACACAGGTGTGCAGTTGCCTTAACACACCAACACTCATTTAGTTCATTCTCTGGGGAAAATATAACCTGTGCATACAATAGAAGGCTGTGCCGGCGAAGCATATTCAGCAATTTGGTTATTTTTTAGTGCATATGTTTCCATTGAATTTGGAGTGCAACATAAGGTGGTTTAATCCTTGCAGCAAGCCCTCTTTTATTCTAAACTAGTTTTTGGTACACAACAGATGGCGTATAAGAAGGGGATCTAAGTTCAAGAGGAGTTGAAAGGCAACTAATAATGTGCATAATCTCCAGGATAACAATGTGCTTGCATGTGGGAGAGAGAGAGAGGTGAAACCGAGACGGTTCTCGTGATCACTCCTTCATGCGTGGAGAACGAACAGGTTGCCGTGTAGCAGGTTGTGGAGAAGGTTGACAGAAAATCATTACTTACAAGATTATCCAGTATAGTGCATTGTGATCCCCTGCATCCTCCCCTGCGGCGGCCTGACACCTGCTACACAGGGACTTGGGGAGAGCAACATGCTTTCTTCCAGAGACATGACATCATCTCTCAGCCTAAGCGGCCCTCCACTCTTATTTGGGTGTAGCCTCTTAGGTTGTGTTACAGTCACAGATGGATTACTCTCCAACTGCACACACTAATGAGGCTTCAGCAGCTGCATGAAAAGGCAACTTTCATCTTAATAGTAGGCTCAGCACATCTACACTCTTTTCCTCTGTCATTAATCGTGTCACTGCATATATTTGTGCATCTCTGGAACTTCAAGTGCTTCCTATTAGTTGATGTCGAAGCCAAAAATGTGACAGTCTGTCACAAACAGTTGTGAGTCGTCTACTGACAGTTCACAAGTACCAGACAACAACACTTTACATGTCACAAACAGTGCAGACTGTGCCTTATGCTAGACACACAGGGCTGGCTGTTGAATAACCAGGAGGGATGGAAGAGAAGGGGGGAACTTCTGTTTCGGGGACTGTAGGTTATTTCCAGTTTTGTCTATCTCTTCAATGGAGCTACATTAGGTTTCACTTTTAATTTTCACTAAAGCCTAATAAATTAGCAGAAACATTTGGTTACAACTACTTCTAAGTCTTCTTCAGCAAAATATTCCATATAAGCCATACTGTAGAATGGGTATGATGAAGTATACGTATTTCCTATACTGCCGTTTATGTTGTTATTTTTCAGAGTTGAACGTTTTCTCCATTGTGAGTGTGATTATTTTAGTATAGTCTAGTGATTTTCCAGTTAACTCTAACTTCTGTACAAAGTCTTGTATGCGTGTATGCAGAGATGGTGCAGTTTGGTACAAGAGGCTGTAGAATGTAGAAGACACTGTCAGTATGATCTTACATGGGGTATGTGTATACCTGTTTAGTGTCCGCTTTGATAAAACATAACATTTTCATTTTGTTTAATGTAATCTAATTTCTATAGGCCCACACACAAGTGCAGTTGTTAAATGTACAGAGGAGAGGTGACTGCAGTTTAGGTGGTTTACATGCGTTGGCTGATAGTCAAACTCCTTTGGCACAAGAACAGAATGTTAAATACAAAGAGCTGAATAAATCTGACCTTCAATTATACGCCTTTCAATTATACACTTTCTCACAGTTTAACATCCAGTCATCCTCCTACTCTCACAATATATTCTGTCAGCATTTAGCTTAAAATGTCACAACACACAGACCAACCAGTTTTAGTCTGAATACATTTGCGTTCAGCTGCTTCACATCAGTAATATCACTTCTCTTGGTTCTGTTATGTCTCTGGTTCCTCTGGGCCCGTTGGTAATCTGTATGTGGTTTCTTCTGAGTATTGATGGCAGTAGAACACCTAAATAGAGGAATTCTTCCCATACTGTGGTTTGTTGATGGATTCTGGCTGGATTCAGGCATCATCACAGGCAGCCAGGAGTGGAACTCATGAGATATGCTCATGGCCTCTGGTCTATTCATAGGACAATCGCTTCATCATCTGGGAAGTTTGGAATTTCAGTGCTAACAAACTACAGGTCTGAATTGACCCAAAATAGTTTTATGCTCAGGAGCTGAATAACCAGCAGGGAATTAGTTTTTATGCATTTTTCAATGAAAGGAGAAGTTGAAACTGATCCCCATCATAAAAGCTGGATATCTTGGACAGAAAAGGTGTTATTGTTGGACATACATAATGTTCATTCATGTTATTCATATCATTTGTTTTGGCTGTGCTTAAATTTGCATTGTAAATTGCTTTAACTTCATGAATTTAAGGCTTTGGCCGATCGAATCCATCATTTAAAGGATGAAAGATTTAACCTATTAACTCTGGTACATTTCAGAGATACTTAAACTTTATTTTATCCCACTACATATGCTGCACAACCTTAAAAACATTATATCAGTAGCTGAAGAGTAGCTGTTTTGAATTATTTTTGGACTGTTATTAATGCACAGTGGCTCTTCTGTCACTCTTCCTCTTACACCAGATCCTGTCACTGATTGGATTCATCTGCATAGAGACTATCATGATGTGTTCACCTTGTGGAGGAGTCTATTTCTTCGAGTTTGTCAGCTGCAGTGCCTTTGTGGTGACAGGAGTACTCCTCCTGATCTTCAGCCTCAACCTGCACACCAAGGTGCCCCATGTCAACTGGAGTCTCACGGTAAGAACAGAGCAAACGTAAACATAGGCCTGGACTGAATGACAGCTATTTACTTGGGATTTTTGTAGGTTCTGGTATTTTTGAGTGGTAAGCATGTTGGCTGCCTTGTCAAATCTGATGTGCGACACTAAAGTTGAATATTTGTTTTAGCTTGAATCATTGCATCTCATGTGATCTTAACCTGAATTTTTTTTTTCTGTTTGTTTTTTTCTGTCTCCAGTACTGATGCATTTTGACAGAGCAGTAAAGTTCTTCCCCTTCTTAATGTGGCAGTATTCTTTTTCTTATGTAATCCAATTAAAAAGGCAAATGGTGCATTTAAAAGCTTAACTTTATGATGAATCTTCTGGAATATTTTCACCTTATCCTAACACAAAAAAATGGTAAAAGATACAGTATATACGTATGATGACATTCCAGTCTCATCAGTCCGAGCTGTAGCTCAGCTATAGGAGTAGTGTTACTTATGCACATTGTAGAATGCTATGAAACTAAACAAAGATGATGAAAATGGTAAACACAAGATGTATAACAGTCACTTTGCAGGCATGTTAATATGTTAATGCAATAGTCACAGCTTAACAATACTCTATATGTAATACTCTGTATTTAGCTTTATAGAGTCTCGCTCTATATTTAGAATTGGATGTTATGTTTTTATTTCAGCACACTATAACAGAAACATCTGTGGACGGTTAAAGCTTTTATGATAAAATGTATCATCAGCCTGTTTACACTCGTTACACTTTCATGATCTTATTGTCACACTTCTTTTTACAAATGTCCTATTAACAAACTATAAACTCATCACTTTATGCTATATTAGAGCAGACATTTCTTTGAATGTTTCTTTTCTTGCTTGTCTGAATTGTTCTGTGAGTTGGAGAATGGAAGGAAAGTGGAACTTGGGAGGCCTTAGTTTCAGTGTTACTCACAGGGATATGCATTGTCAGCTGTAAGCAAATGAGCTGGTGGGTGATCTCTGAGAGAAACTGGGCTGAATTTGCCTACATACGCACGTTGGTGTGTTCTGAGCTGCAGCACAGTATCGTTTGCAGAAAGGAGTGGAAAAAACAGCTTTTAACAGTATTTCCAGAGGCCACACAGCTTACATATAAAGCAATGGATGTTGAGCCAGATGTCCAAATCCAACCATAGCTATCAGATTCCTGTATCCATGGTACAGTATTCTCCTTTAAACATGAAGAAAGGGCGTGCCTTCAGTTTCTACTTCAGGCAAAATGCCACTACGTAAAACTTTTTTTGCCGTCTCAGAGAAGCCAGAACCAATTTAGGAGTGCTGATCTAGGAAACTTCACCAGGTACTCAGCACATCCTCATAATCTGTTCATTCTAAATCACTCTGTCTCTCTTTATCCTTTCTCTCAGCTTTGCAGGCTGATTCATTTTTGTGTTAGGTAAGAGTTGGTACATGTATTGTGTGCTTGTGGTTTTGCACAGATATGTGGTTGTGAGTTGCATTAGATAAGGTTGTTAATCTTGCTTTCATATAATGCAAAAGTACTATGCACATTCATGTTATTATGCTTTACTGTATGTAAAAAAAGTATGTGTGTATATATATTTATATATTTATATATATATACATACACACATATATATGCTTTATGTTCTTTAATTACATTATTACCCCGTCCCCTGAAAGGAAGTCAAGGGGTATGGTTGTTGGTTCGGTTTGTTTGATTCTTTTTTTATTAACACTCTAGCAGCAAAACTATTGGTTGAATTCATGCCAAATTGGGTTCATATGTTGTCAGTGACCCAGAATAGAGGTCATTATATTTTGGGGAAAGTAGGTCAAAGTAAAAATTTTCAAGGAATTTTTGAAATCTCTTTTTCTCCCATTTATTTATAATGGGCGACATTTCAGAGGTTCATAAAACATCAATTTTGTTTCAATTGACTTCAAATTTGACACATATATATATATATAGAGGCAGTTGATGTGCTGAAATCAGCCTACACATAAACATGATGACATCAGCTGGATTGATGGCCCAAAATAAGCTACAAAACGTGCAAGGGGCGGGGCTTGTTGTGCCTAGCACACATTGTTATTTCCTTTTTTTGTTTACCTTTTACTCTAAAACTTGAAAACCAGTAAAAAATATTATGTGTGTGTGTGTGTGTGTGTGTGTGTGGGGGGGGGGTATCTGGCGTTGTAGTCTTCACAGTCTCCTCTGTGTCTTAACTCTAGTAGCTAATAAGCCCATGCTGCCTGGTGGCACTCCAAAGTGTAGGCTGTACCCCACGCTGTTTATGTCTATCAAGTTCAAAGCTGCTCCAGTCATATCAGGCCTCTGGGAATTTCACCATGAGTAAGCATTTTCAGAGAGTTAACCAACTGTTAACCCTTCTGCTGCCTTTTTCCACAATCTGTCTTTGCCACCAGTCCTCTGTGAAACAGTTTCAACAGTTTTATAATGCAGCTGAGAGTTTGGCAGAGGGTTTTGATCATACAATTACATGCTATGTGAGCCTTCTCTGATGACTTTGGCAGTGAAGCAGGAGGGAAGCACAAACCTTGTCCCCCCCCCCCCCCCCTCCACACACACACACACACACACACACACACACACACACATTCAGTCGCTTTCCACAAGGAAGTGAATGGAGCCATATTGGAGCTTGTCGGAAAGCAATTTGGTGTCTTCTTGTGAATTAGTTGAGCTTCAGGAATTGATTTGTGTGACTGGTTTTGCAGATGGAGGTGTGTCACTTTGTGCAGGTTTGAGGTACAAACATTAAAAGACATTAGTGAGTTAGTGAGCTCAATAAAGGCTGAGAGAACGACCACAGTGACCTCTTGACCCGTCACATTAAACTCTCAAGTGTCAGTGCATTCGTTTAGAACTGGTATTTACTGAAATGGTTTTTTAACTGAAGGTGATGCTTCATGTTAACAGGGTGGTTTTCTGAAATTAATACAGAATTAGATTAACTATAGAGAATAGTGTGCAGTATCTGGGTCTGCATGTGTGTGTTAAAGCCTTCTTGATGCTTTGATGTTATTCCACCAGTAATGATCAGCATTTCCCTGCTGAATCCACACGCTGTAGAGTTGTGGTTATTATTAGATATAGTCATTAATCTATCGTCAGTTCAGACCAGAGACCACTTTGCTCATGTTGTATTTACATTACCTACAAGTTCCGTCCAATAAAAGCTTTCTTGGTTTTGACAGCTGAAGTCTGCCACCCAAGCAGACAAAAGACAAAAAAACATGCCTACTGTCTTTTTTTTTCTTGTTTTGTTCCTACTTTCTCTTTATTCCTTTTCCTTCTTTTCATGTATAGATTTGACAGTTGGAACATTGTTTTTTCTCATATGAAGATCTCCGGTCGTGTTTGACTGCTGTTGTCAGGAGAGAAGATTTCATAAAGTTCCAATGAATCCTCTAGGGTTTCCGTAGTGAGTATTTCTAGATTCTAATTTAAGAGCACAAGAAACAAGTGGTTTCAGGCACAACAAATCCCGCCCCTCACACATATTGTAGCTTATTTTGGTGTCGATCCAGCTGATGTCATCATGTCTATGTGTGTGCTGATGTCAGCATATCAATTGCCTCTATATATATGTAAAGTTTGAGGTTAATTGAAAGAAAACTGATGTTTTTATAGACATTTGAAATTTGCCCATTGTAAGTAAATGGTAGAAGAAAAAAACATTTTTAAAATGTATAAAAAATGTGAACTTTGATCTATTTTTCTCAAAATGTAATCACATGTATTCTGGATCACTGGCAATCTATAAACCTAATTTGGTATGAATTCAACCAATTGTTTTGCTGCTGAAGACATGTGAAATTTCACCCATTATAAGTAAAAGAAACAAACAAAAAATACAAAAATGTGAACTTTGATCTACTGTTCCAAAAGTGTACTCACATTTATTCTGGGTCACTGGCAATCTATAAACCAAATTTGATATGAATCCAACCAATTGTTTTGCTGCTACAGACATGTGAAATTCAGCCCATTATAAGTAATTGAGGTGGAAAAAAAAGGATTTAAAAAATTCATAAAAAATGGAAACTTTGGCCTATTTTTCCCAAAATGTAATGGCATCTGTTGTGGGTCACTGGCAATCTATAAACAATTTGGTATGAATTCAACCAATAGTTTTGCCGCTAAAGTGTTAACAAACAAAGAAACAAACCGAACCAAAAACAAAACCCTTTGCTTCCCTTTCGGGGCTCAGGGTAAAAATAGGTACGACTTGGATCATCTTCTGTTTTTGTAGTATTGAGTACATTTTAAAGATCATATTAGCGGCGTGCCAGAGAAACAGGAGACCGTAAAAGAATGAGACAAAGCAGTAAAAATCCAGAGAGCCAGTGGTTTACTCCAGTCTGTGCTTATGTTATTTAGGGTTTTACAGAGTGCTGGCCTGGTTAAAAAGTGGAATGTGGTAAAGAGTAAAGTGAGGGTCAGCTGCACTGAACTGACTCGAGCTTTTCTTTTTTGGCACAAGAGAACAGGACACTGGATTTTGAATAGGTTGTATATCCTGTTAAACCAGTTAGGGAAGATAGTCAGAGGCTGGAAGTGTGTGAGTAATGTTTTCAGTGTACACATCCGAGTGTTTGTTAGATATACTGCCAGCGGGTGGGGTTGTGATTACACTTAGAGTTTCGATTGTTACTGTAGCTTGTGCCAGTTAGTATGAAGCGCTGTGGTCTTATATTTTGTTACTGATTAAACCCCAGGATCGGTGGTGAATTATCACAGCTCACACACCCTGCTGAGTTGTTGCCTTCTACTGTGTACTCGTGTGTGTGTGTGTGTGTGTGTATCTGTTTCAGTGTTTGTGACATCGCCATTCGGAGCTGGTGTGTCATATGAGAGGTCACGTCTCCAATTATTACAATCATGCATCCAATCACGAGGGTCTAACCCCATTCACGCTGAGCACTTCATTATTAACCCTCCCCTTACCGTGTGAGCGGCTGAAAACAGGAGTGTAAAAAGCATCAAAGGGAAGTCTGTCTCTGCTTCCTCCTCTGGTGTGTAAAGAAGGGGGAGGGTGTGTATATGTATGTGTGTGTGTGTGTGTGTGTGTTTTTGTGTAATATGAGGTCCAAGGTGGCTTTTAAGTATGTGTTGTTGGCTTCTTTGACCTCCTGTGGATGCAGTTCAGCTGGATGGAAAAGTGTGATAAACCCATTAAAAGCTTAATGTTTCCACTACAAGGTGTATTTTTTTTCCTTGTGTTTAGCTACGGTTATAGATAGATAGATAGATAGATAGATAGATAGATAGATAGATAGATAGATAGATAGATAGATAGATAGATAG
>JAPTYQ010000018.1:33736251-33746502 GCA_029814465.1 Ostorhinchus cyanosoma
TAGAATAGAATAGAATAGAATAGAATAGAATAGAATAGAATAGAATAGAATAGAATAGAATAGAATAGAAGCCTAAAGGACTTCCATTACTGACACTGGTAGAATGTAATTAAATATTTTAACTCCATTTCACTGCACAATGAACATTCTGCCTTTCAGCACTTTAACTACATGTGGTTGATTATTCTATACACCCTACTTTGTAGAATACATTATTTTTACTAAGCGTGGAACATTATGACAGAGTCATATCGCTACTTTTAAGCAAACAACCCAAATACTTCTTCTACCCCAGCTGTCATTAATATTACATCAAATCATGAAAACATATTCCAACTATTCAAGTAGTTTTAGTGTCATAAATACTGAGATGAAGTATTAATTCATTGTTATATTTCTAAATGGCCTAGTGCATTCATTTCTTATCATAATTGGAGAGTGTTTTATAATGATCAACACATACTGCATTAGCGATCATTCAGTCATGTGTCAATAATCCAGTGTGACACCTCTCAGTATCGCTCTATGGTTAACTCATCATGTCTTCTGCCACAAAGTCTCCATTCATTCATCAGTTTTAGTCAAGTATCCGTCCGTCCATCCATCCATCCGTCCGTCCATCCATCCATCCATCCATCCATCCATCCATCCATCCATCCATCCATCCATCCATCCATCCATCCATCCATTTTCAGTTCATCCCAGGGCTGATATATACAAACAATCATTCAATCTCGCGTTCACACCTATGGGCACTTTAGATTGACCAACTAACCTAGAGTGAACCCATGCAGACACGCTAGAATCAAACCCAGGAACTTCTTGCTGTGAGGCGCTAGTGCTAACCTGCCCCACCGTGTCACCCCCTAAGTCACGTCAAATGACTCATGTCCCCCACCTCTGTTATTTTCGATTTTCTTCTAACAGGGGTCACCACATCAGATCACCTGCTTCCATCTGTCCCTGTCCCCTGCATCGTCTACCTGCATGTCCACCTTCACTACGTCCATAAATCTCCTCTTTGCGCATGAGGAACATATCACTGCTCTCATAAGCCAGTGTGATCATACACATAAAAAGTGGAATTTTGACCCAAAATCAAGGTCACAAAATGTCACACTTCTTCAAATTCACCTGGTTTGGAGAGTATGTGATTGTTTCAGCAGGACTGGTGTCAAGTCCAGTCCATCCAGGGTTCGGTCATCAGGAGGGCTGATACCAGCTAGGGCCAGACTGGTGGTGTACAGATCCATCACACTAGCCAGTTCGTAGCTCACCTAATAAGAAAAAGGAAATTTAAGGAATGCCACAACTCCCTGCTTTATAAAAAGTCAGTCATATAAGGCCGGCTCACACTATCCTAAACTCTGTGTAACTTCAGTTTCCCACATGTTGGTCTCTTAAGCATCTTTTCCAATGGTTCACAGAATCATTTTTGCTGCCATTGAAGCATTACCCACACTACACAATAGGAGTAACATAAGTTTAGTTCTCCTCATGAGCGTAAACTCACCAACAATGCACAGTCATGATATGATGTTTGGGCACATGTAAGGAAAAGGTACATTTCTTTACTCTGCTGTCTAATCTCTGTTTGCAGTTTATTATAAAACCTCCAAAATATGTCTCTTTCTAAATTAGTTTTAGGGGGAAAAAAGGAAAAAGGGAAAGAGGAGAGGAAGTAGGGAGAGGACAAGGCCTGGGCAAGCAGGCGGCTGGAGCTGGAGCGAGCTGGTGTTTTATCTCCTTCTCCCAGTCCCTGTGAAAAGCTTTATTTTATTTATAAACTTTGAACTATTTTCAGATAAAATGCCATTTTTTTGCTGTCATCCTTGATCTTCCGTTCCATTCTCTCCTGAGCGAGCCTTAGAGGGAGACGGCACGCTCACAATCAGATAGCGCTATCAGGCCTCTGCAGCTGCAAAGCCATGTGCCTCTGCGCTCCTATCGTCAACCGGCACACATACAGACACACACATACACACATATACGCTCACACACACAACCTCCTAAGCACTGAAATGAATTCCCTTTTCTTCTGTATCCACAGAACTAGCCACAGAAAGGGCTCTGCAATGCATTCCATGATCTATCTGCACATCCAGACACTCGTTCTCTCTCACACACACACAAACAGCAACAGATTTAGTCCTTCACTCCATTTTTCTTTTTTAAAGTTCCCCTCACCCACATATGCACACACTCCAGTGCAAGCAGACACACACACACACAAAAACCATTAAAGAAGCCAGGACAAAAGGACACAAGAAGAAGAAAAAGTGACATTTAGTTGGTAATAACTGCATGACCAAAAACTCAAAACTTTCAGAGCAGTCTGACAGAAGTTGAGCTCATGAACTGCCATCTTTTATTTTCTTTATTAGCCTTGCCCTCTTTTGCAGTCTACACTGAACTTCATTCTTTCTTCACCCTTTGTTCTTCTCTTTTTTGTCTGACTCATCACTCTCTATTAATGCCTTGCTCTTTCTCTCATTCTTCTAGCGCTGTGACTGCTGATGTTGGTTATCTGAGGAGGCAGTGCTTCTATCCCTGTCTCTGCCACTCTGCCTGTGTGTCTACTGTCTGATAAACACAACAAAAGGAATTGTGATGCTCTACAACATTGTGGGGCTGACAACCCCACCCACCTCCCCATCTTTGTTCATTCAGCCACCACCCTGGCCCCTTGGCCCCCTTAGGCAGTCGGGGAATGCTGAATCTGCACCTGCTTCACACCACCCAGACTCCTTCATTCCAGTACACCCCCCTGCAGGTACTACACATTAAAGCATCAGTATGTAAGACTGTGAGGGCTTTAAGGACGATCTAACTGCAGAGAAGGTATATATTCATATTCATGTTTTTGTTCAGTGTATCACAGCATTTTTTTTGTTACCTTTGAATGAGATGTGAGGGAGCAGGTCACCTCCATGGAGTCTGCTGTTGTGCCACCATGTTTCTACAGAAGCTCAAAATATACTTCCTCTTCCTTTTCTAATTTATTGCATGGTAGTGGATCCAGCCTTAAAGCCTATTATGTCAGCTACTTCATTGTAGACAGGACCACAGTTATTATACATTAACTAAAAACCAGAGATTGACCAAATCAAACACAAGCTCTGATGTTTTGAGCTGCGTCCACAGGGGAAAATTTAGCTAGGGGTTTTCAGTCAGTAGTGATCTGATGCTACTAAACATGACATACTGAACCATTTATTCAAATCATTTGTAAGCAACTTGTTCAATAAACTGAGCAAAGAATCTCATCAAGTTTCCTCATCAATTGAATCCACTGATAAAACGCTTAATGTTACTGATGAAGTTTTGTTAAATGTTCATCTGAGTGAATCTTTTTCTTAAACTGCCCCCACCCCCAAAATAACTCTGTATCTGAGATTCTCTTCGCACATTTTGCTCAATAAACCTGCTGAAATCCCCATTTAACAAAGGATTCCATGGTTATTTGTTGTCTCCGGTATTTTGTTCCACCAGATTATTGACTATAGACTGCAGATCAACAGAGATTTCCTAAGAGTGTGAAATAAAAGAGAAAGCAACCCTGCGTCTGGTCTGTCCTTTCTCCCATACAGCACTGTGGGATAAATCCGGAGCAGTAGAGTACAGTAGGTCCAACAATGCAGCTTTGTCATCGCAACCCTTGAGAGCTTCAGGGAGGATCTGTAGACCCTCATGCTTGTAGTCAAGCCATAACGACAAATATACACACACATGTATCACACTAAGGTGCTATAATGCTAATTATATGTGCGTCTTTTCACTGGTATATAAAGTTTCCTTTCACACACAACTAATCTAGCAAGTACATACACAAAAGCATGCATATGTTTGTAGGAATGCAGGATCAAACAATAATTACACAGACATGTTCTGCACCCTAATGCATGCATATACAGAAACACTGGTCAATTATAATGTGGCAAAGGTGCAGCAAAGCCCTGCATACATAAAAACATTCCTGGCAGTGTGGCACTGCCAGCTTCTTTAGCACTCCTCCTCCTTTTCTCACCAGCCACCTCTTTTACTTCTTACTTGCTTCCTTCCATGCACCCCCCTTCCTCCCCCCTCCTGTTCCTTTATCCTGAGCGCCTGGCATATTCAGATACTGAAGTCCTCATTACGGCTCAATCCAACCTCAGCAAACACACAAACAGATTAGCCGCTTAAGACGCTCCCAATCCCCCTCTCCCTCGCTACTCTGCAGTGCTATCAGGCCCCTGCACACCCCTGTGAGATGAGCCAGGGGCAAGGCTTACTGCAGACGGCAGCCTCCGCTCGCTCCTCCACCAAATCCCTCTGCGTCACAGCCCCGTGTCACAGCTGCCCCTAATACAATTAAAAGTCATTTGCAGAACGCATAGGCTTAGAGGATCACGGTGTGGGTGGGGGGTTAAATTGGGAAGGGGGAGAGCGAGAGAGACAGAGAGAGAGAGAGTTGGGGCATTAATTCCAGCCAAAAATACAGTATTTGAGGAAACAGTGTAAAAGCGCCCACATGCTTTGTGGCTATAATCATACAGTTTATCTTTCCTGTTTACGGAGTTCAATCGTTTGATAGAAGTTTAATAAAGCAAAGATTAACTGCTCAAGATGCCAGTGGGTCAGAATGCGCTCATGTAAAGTGGCAAATGATACACAAATTATACAAAATGCAGCTACCATTCAAAAGAGAGGATTAGTGAAATAATTATTCCTTTACTCTCAACCTGCTTTTCAGTACTGTACACTGCCTGCAGCTTTGAAGGAACATTTCAGCTCCTGATACCTGTTGTTGATGAATAGAACATTAGTGCGTTCAACAGTGGCTGTGCACCTGTCGTCCTCTACTTATGTTGGAGATTTTACTAGTTATAAAAACATATTCTTACTGAGCCTTCTTTTATATGTCCTGGCCACCAGGCAATAGCTGGTTCCCTCATGCCCCCTTCAAAGGTGGTCTCCTTCCCACAGAGGAAAGGTCCGTTGCTGCCACCTGAGGAATCACAAATGTTTAAACACATGTATGGGACTAAATTTGAAAAATACATGTTTTAAGATAAACATACTTACTTTCATTTGGGCCAGACATGACGGCAGCCCCGTTATCCGATGTGAACAATACAAATGTATTGTTTTCAATATGAAGAGAGCGTAAAAGCGACAACATCCGTCCAATACTGTCATCCAGCTCCATTACTGCATCTCCATACCTGTGGCACATACATCCAGTTAGAGCTTACATGATGTGTGTACAGTTAAATATATCTCCAATGTGTCAAGAATATCAGTAAAATAAGTTACCGGCCACGCTGGCTCTGACCCAGAAAGGGTTTAGAGGCATAAACTGGGGCGTGAGTGGCATCTGGTGCCCAGTAGAGGAAGAAGGGCTGCTGGGACACATGTTGCTCAAGTATAAAGTCAAAAGCTTCCTGTTTAAGAGGGAGATGATGATGTTACTACACTGTCACTGCACATATTATAGAATAAACTTCTTTTTCTTGACACACACTGAATCTTTCAGTGTTTTACGTAGGCGTCGACTGATTATGAGGTCTGATATTAAACAGGTTTACAATTGTATGTATATCGTAGCTATGTTTTTTATGTGACATACAATAAAATACATTTATTTTAAAAGGTGTTATTTCAACTGGATGCAGCTACAACTTTCCATCGGATCAGCTGTTCTTTATTTTACCATGTGGTGCTGCTGAATCGGGACATCTAATTGAATTAATGCATTTTTAGTTTGTTAGTTTATCCACTGGAGAGGCTATTTTGAGTTTTATATATTAAAATTGATCATTCAATTTTTGAGAAACACTACTGTCATTGAATTAAACAAATGCTTAATGACATACCAATAAAGTTTTCTATTAGAGCTAATATTATTGCATTTTATTACAACATTTGAATTTTTATTGCAAATACAGTATTGGTCAAAAGCCTAATAACTAGCATATATGGGAAACACGTACATTAAAAACAAAAGTTTCAGGAAAAAAACTGCTTCTACAAACCAGAGTGGCAAGTATTTAATGTGACCTCGTTTTGCACTTAAAATGTCTTAAGGCTCTTTGACAGACAATATGAATTTTACTGCACTAATCTTGTACACTAAGCTGTTTTACACCAGGTTTCATTAAACAAATGTCAAATGTTTCTTATAGTTTTGGCTACTTTTTCATCATGGGAACACTCATCAACGCTAAATCCTGATTATACCCTGTGGAAGCTACTACAGATAAATGTATATTTACAGTACGTGTTTCATGTTTTTTGCTTTATCTAAAGAAAAGAGACAAAAATAGAGAAATAAATATGTCTGTACATTTCAACTTCGCAAAACCAACAACGCAAGGGAATGTACTGTATATGTTGGTTCTAAATATTGTTTAAAACGCTCCTCAATTACAAATAATCAGTGTCTGCTTTGAAAAATCCTGCTGGTTGACCCATCGTTGTGCCATTTTTCTTCCAAACACTGATTAAGTCTAATACAGCAACCCTAGCCATTTGTGTCATCAATAAAATACTGAAAACACGTCACACAAATCACAAAATGGTACAATATTGCACTAATTTACATCATGATAATGTACACGGTATTACAATGAACAGTAACATTCAATGGTTTAAGAATAATCAAGTGTTGGCTTTTTGCTCTTTTACCCTTGTCACATTAATACCACTGACATCACCGCCATAAGACTTACTAATAGGACTCTACAAATCTCTGCTTGACAGATCTATCCACTTCTGTGATGACATATTACACCTTTCAAGCATGCAGTGCATCTCTGCGTGATGCTTTTGATCCCTTCAGGACCAGAATGGGAGGGACTGACAGAGGCATCAGAGATAATCAGTACAAGTGTGCACAAAGTCAACCATCCACTCCTACCAGTGAAGTGA
This sequence comes from Ostorhinchus cyanosoma, assembly GCA_029814465.1. NCBI lineage: Eukaryota > Metazoa > Chordata > Actinopteri > Kurtiformes > Apogonidae > Ostorhinchus > Ostorhinchus cyanosoma. The sequence goes on from JAPTYQ010000018.1 coordinate 33,743,164, forward strand.
AAAAGGCCCATTAATGATCAGAGGCCAAATTCAGGTTTTAATTGCCTGTCAAATAAATCATGTAATTACCTTTCAAAGGAAAACGTGTAGCAAATGTTGCGTACTCTGCATCATCTGAGCCATTACTCACCTGCAGGTAGATCTGTGTGAGATTAGACTCTCCAGTCTTTTTGTTGATCTTAAACTCCTCATAATATCTAAAAACAAAAACAAAGCATTTGACATGAATACACTTTCATTTTCTTGTCGTTTGACTGTTTTGTCAGGTTTCAAATCTACCTTAAAATAGACCAAAAACCACTGTATAGAATATCATTAAGACAATAAATCAAATGTCCTCTATTGCACGCTGTGTTTGGATAATTTATTTTTTTTCAAAAGACATATTTGGGAAGTCCCAGCAGAGCTTAGCAGAGGGAACAGTTAGGAGGTGTTGCTGAAGCGTAACGCCGCGAGTACAGACGCAGTGACAGGCATCTCTCTTTCTTACGCTTCACTTCTTCCAGGTGTCCTCGCATACACCCAGTGCAACCTGCTGTCTCTTGAGGGCGTGTGTGTCTGGGAGTGTACATGTCTATGTGTGCGCATATCTGTCCAGGGCCCAGGTATGTTGCGCTGATTAAACCCACGGCTAAGCGAAAAACACGCCCGGATGCCAGTTCCAATGACCCTGAATACGCATATGGCTGTTTTGGGGAAAACAAATGGGCGGAAAATGGAATACATAAGCACAGCTGGTACAGAAAAGGAAGAGGAGGGAGACACTCAGCTCATCCAGGGAAGGAAGCAGACACTGAGTCATGAGGAAAGAACATTTTAATAGATTTTCAGCCTCTGTTTCTGTGATATGTATTTCTGAGTGCTTACCTGCCAACCATTTCAGTGTTGTTGTAGACAGGGATGTTGGGTCTGACGCTGCTGTTGTAAGGACCAAAGTGGCAGTTTGGCGCTCCGAACCACTGGTCAAAACCATTTCTGAGGGGTAGGTATTGAGGTCTGTGGCCCAGATGCCTAGAGTGAAAAACAAAATATTCTTACAGTCTTTGAGGTATATATAATCACACTATGGTTGATGTATAATGTACACTATGACAACTTCCCCAAGAGACACAGTAGTCTATTGAAGAGTAGTATACATGTCATTTTTCAGGATACTGCAGGAAAAAATAACCAAAGGCTTTGTAGTCATTACAGAAGGATTTTCTTACCATCATTAAACAACTATAAATGCACTATTCTCCAAGTAACAGAAAAACTACAACTCTATCTATGTATATGACTTTGTATCTTTATTGACTGATTGAATCTTGAACCCTTTGCTTTTTCAGATCTAGCGTAACCCATAAATACCCAATCAGCCACTGGAAACCAAATCATCTACTGATCAAAAATGTTTAATAACTTCTGAACCATTAAACCTATCAATATGTTGAAATAATTGAGATAAAATACAGTTTGCCATCTTTTCATGGTCATCAGATATGACCTATTTGGAGGTTCAAAAGCACCGTAGTGAAAATGGAAACATCATCATCTTCAACAACATTGATTCAACAGTAAAACCCATGGAGTTGGAATAATGACAGTTCATGGAGATACAGGGTTTATGTTCACGTATTGATGATATCTTTCCTTTCCTTATTCTTTAGCGTTCTCTGTTTCTGATATAATAACGTTTGGATTTATTCCAGCTTTAATGAACACCTACATGATCAGTGAATTAAATATAGGAAAATACATGATTTACACTGAAAAGTATTAAATAAAGATGATAATATAAATCACTTCAGAAAGGTCAAATATGAGAAAATTTCATTCAGGAATGGCCACAGAAGTAACACTGGGTCTTCAAGGGTTGAATAATTTACAAAATGGTGTCTAAAAATCTGTCATTTTCCCCATAAAATATGCTGTTAATACAAACTCCTTCCTTCCTTTGTCTTATGACAGGATGATGCTATGGAAAACTCACTGTGTGCTGCCACTTTGTAAAACAGCCACAGTGTTTTTTTCCAAAGCTTCCAGGCTGGTTATCTATCATAAAAGGCTTATATCAATAACTCTCACGTCTTTTTAAATGATCTACATTTCAGTGTTATTCTTGAACTCTCTGGGCATAAATTTGTGTCAGTCTGAGTCTCTGATTATAGGGATCAGCTTCACTATATTCACATAAATATACATCATTCCCTCACAGTGTGAATCTATACACTCTCCACTATTCCAAGTTAGTGTAACATTTTAACTTTAACTTTATCAGGGAAGGCTGTAAAAACAAACAGGCATTTGAAGGTGTGCATCTGTGTTCATGTAGCTTTGTGACGGTAACACTGATTAGAGAAGTGTCTTTTGTCAGTGCTCAAGGTTTGCAGCCCCTTTTGGGTGCACTTTTCACATAAAGTACAAGATGATTTGTAAACACTGGCTAAATTGCTGAAAATATGAGCATTTTACTGAGCAATATCCTTCAACTATTTGACATTTTTAACATATCATAAACTCCATCATAACCTGAAAACATTTTAGAAACACTGAATATTTGATTAGGAAAATAAACATACCACTTGCCAACTATCTTGCTTATGTAGCCCCTTTTCTTCAGCATCTGGGGTAACAAAATCTCATCCTTTGAAATTCCTCCCACTATCTCCTGTGGTGTGTAAGCTGTAAAAAGGTTAACAATTTGCATGTTAAACTGTTCACCACAGACTAAATAACAATTATAACAATTTCCATACTGATACTTTGTACAGTAAGGATATCGTAAAAGTGCCGTACCATTCCTAGCATGGCCATTGGTGGTGTAGAAACCATTTCTCACAGGAAGCCTCCCAGTGAGAAGTGCAGCTCTGGCTGTAGGAAAAATAAGAATAATTTTAGCTACTTGACCTGAAAGGATGATAATCATTTCATAGTGATACGATTATTACAATGCTAATACCTTTGATTAACAAAAGTTACAAAATGTTTTGTTTTACTCAAGTTTACTATTCAAGTTATATATACAGTGGTGGAAAAAAGATTTTGGACACCCCACGTAATTGTGATGTGTTGCATTAAGAATCACCCTTAAGTCATTGAACTCTGCCAAATACTGTTCCATTCTCCAAACCCACATGCCCCCCTCTGCATATACACTGTTCTGTTCAGGTCAAAATAGGATGTTTCAGTAAGATAATGCCCTTTGAAACTCATCCAGGGCATGACATGTTGGAACTGTCGAAAATGTTTTGGTTATTTTTTTCTTCACAAAAAAAGAAAAAAATCATTTGCATTCGTTTGTGTCTGTCTGATGCATCCACATCTTTTGAAACACAAAAAAGATTTTTCTGCAAATTT
>JAPTYQ010000018.1:33780937-33799726 GCA_029814465.1 Ostorhinchus cyanosoma
GGAGAGGAGAGGAGAGGAGAGGAGAGGAGAGGAGAGGAGAGGAGAGGAGAGGAGAGGAGAGGAGAGGAGAGGAGATCCATCCTGTCTGTCTGCTCCTGTCGTGGGATTACAGACAGCTGTTTAATCTGACCGGCTACAGGGACAGGGCACACACATACGCACCATGGTGATTTCACTTTTAATACATTAGGAAGTCTGCTAGGTCTGAAATCCCATCTGTGGCCATCTGTGCCATTGTGCTTTGTGCTGAAGGACGACACACTCATGCCAAAAGAAAGAGAGGCAGAAACTACTATAGGTGAAGTGGATCTGTTGTTAAAGTCTACTTCTGGATCACAATCCTTTCTGCACGCTCTGTTTCCCTTTGCAGATTTTAAACTATATTTGTGAGACCAACCACATTGTGATCTATGAAGCTGAAAATAGATCTATGCAGGATTGAGATATATTGTTACATATCATTTCACAGTTGAATCTGATGCTGAAAATAAAACAATACGAGGCACTCCTCATCTCTGCTGATATCTGTATCTGTTTGCCTCTGCTTCTCCGCCTCTCTGAACAGCTGTATGTCTGCACATTTGACGTAATCTGGGCTAAAAGATTGCTCACCAAAGAAACAGTCTGCAGTCTGAGTTCTAAAAATGTTTTTCTCCTGCACTCCCTTTGTGCCATGATGAAATGAGATGAAAAACAATTCCCTGCAAGACACACAAAACCACTGAACATGTACTGTACAGCTGCACACATATGCACACACGATGCAGTGGTTTGTGTAACTTTCGAAACCACTTTGAGGTCTCACTATTTAGGGACACATGCTCTCATTAAAGCCTCGAAAACAAACGCACATACACATTCGCACATAAATAAATACTGTCTTGTAATGGTAAGCCATTAGACGGCCAGTCAGATGCTAGTAGTGCATTTGGTCTCATTTTGCATTGGCATATGTCAGAATGCTGCATATCTAAGTGACTGAGTGCATGTGTATTTGTGCTTCCACTGAAAATGCAGCTGCAACTTATTAGCTTTAGCTAACCACTGCAGAATAGTTCCCTTAAATCCCCCCTGTCTATTCAATCTCTCGTACTCCACAGAGACTCTCCTCAGTGACCACATAGCCCTAAAACTCTCCCTCTGTCTTCTCGCTCCTTACATCCCTCCCTCCCTCTCACTGTAATTCCCCCAGTCTCCAGGAATGCTGTTGTTTTTAATTTCTCCCAGCTGCTCTGGCTGGCTGCCCGGCCGCCTGCCTTCCCACATCTGTTCCCTATCAGGCCGCTGAGGAGTCCACACAAACAGAGCTTGAGCCCCTGGCCCCCAGCCCCCCACCAGGCCTTCATATCAAAACATGGGGATTGTAGCCCTATGCGCTGAACCTAAAACACATGAGAAGAGCACCTACAACACCCTCTGCTCTCATACCACTAAGACAAATGCCATTCAAAAGAGAAAAACGCTGACAGTCAGTAGCAAAGGGCCAATAACTTAGACCAATAACTTATTATTGGTCAGACAGAACATATTTTCTTTCAGTATGCCTTCAAACACTAGATTAAAAAAAAATTCTTGTTCGAAATGTGAACTTTAAACTGTATCACAGGTGAGATGAAAGTTTCTGTGGGTATGAATGTGTGTGTATTTATGTGCTAGCACACAGACTGCCTCAGCAGGCAGATCCCAGACTCCACTTCATCTTGAGCTGATTTAGAGTTCAGAGGCTTTAAAGCTCTCACTAATGACAGAGTGGGAGACAGCCCTGCACAGTGTATGTACACACTCACAAACAAACACACACATGCACATGTGTGTACAGATGTACATGTTTGAGGGATGCATATATTTAAGCAGTGGACACAAAAACATGTTTCACAATGTTCCTCGAGAATCTCTGCTGCTCCACACGCAATGCCTGCTGCACTAACAAGTCCAACAAAAAACAGCTAAAACATGGAGGTTTTGCTTAATAGACACAAACAAAAGTTACTCTGTTGCTTTGATCATATTATTATGGGCAGCTCACCCTCATCTTCAACATGTCAATAGCTTTAACATTTCTTAAAAATGGGTGGAGTGACAAAAAGTAGAATAACTTGAGGATAAACCTTGAGTGAAGATGGATTAAAGACAGTTTATCCAGGGCCAGAGGTGCTAAGGGTAGGCGAGGTGTATTTCTGTCTCTCTGAGCTGCAGGGATCCTGTCATACAGTGCTTATATCTGTGAAAGCTGTTATTGATGTAATTGTATTGAAGTTCTAGCGACCATCTGTTCTCCTTTGGGAGGGCCTGGCTCCTCTTGTCGGCAGTGAAGTGGTTATGTGCAGCATATCACTGCTGCCGATGTGCTCACAGAGAAAAAACTTCCTTTTCAGATTTTCCCAACGGCTGCTAATAAAATCCAGATGCTAGACTGGAGCTGTTTCTGCCTCTCCCCTCCTTCCCCCTTCTCTCCTCCTTCTCCATCTTCTGTCCTTTTCTCCTCTCCCAACCCCCTCCTCCTTCTCCTCCCCTGTCCTTCTACATTGCTAATCATTTATTTTGCTCCTTTCATCTACCTCTCCTCCCATTGCTCCCTCCTTCCTCTCCCCCACAATCCATCCATCCTCGCCTTCTTCTTTCTCTCCAGCCACTAACCCAGAGCCATTCCTAAATAAAGGAAAGTATTTGTGACATTCAGCTGAGGCAGGCCGTGCCAAGAACAACTCCCTGGCTAGCCAGACACATCTGGAGTGTGTTAAAAACTCGATAGGCACTGGTACCATGATTGGCTGTCCAGCCACGCTTACACACATGCAATCAATATGGTCACAAACACTGGTACATACAGCTTTAATTCTATACAAACAGACTCTACATTTTCAAAGTCTGACAGTGAATCCTCTTTCCTTGTCAGACGTCCAAGCAGTTGTATGCACTAATTCTCAGTTGTACTTATTACCGTGATGTTTACATTTCTTCAACAGCAATCCAGGAATATGTTGATTCTATGCATATCTGTACAAGTCAAAGAGAACTTACATGTCTAGTGTGTGCATGTAAACTACATTAAAGTGCATGCATGGGTATTGTGTTTCTGTGTATGTGTGTGTGTGTGTGTGGCTCCAGGGTCTCTGTGTGAGAGGAGTTGAACACCTGAACATCAATAACTGTCATGTGGGCCACCTGGGACCCCACAGCCAGCTTGCACCATGGGCACACAGCCATCACCAGCACAGCTGCCACAGAGAGAGCTGAGAGGGGGGGAGAGAGAGAATGAGAGCAGAGATATGTGGAGGAAGTAGGAGACAAGAAGAAGACACACATAGCTATGAGGAAGTGACTTGCACATCTGGGAATGGGCAAGAGAAGACAGAGAGGCAGGCCGACACAAAGAGAGAAAAAGATTTACATGTCGATTCCCTCTGCATGATAACTCTCTTTTGTTTCCTCTCATCTACATCTTCTTTTCCTCGTTCTGTCAGCTGTGTGCTTAATTTTGCCAGCTGAGAGCTCAGCCTCAGGCTGCGACATTCAAACATCAAACCATACTTTCTCTTAGCTTTCCTCTTTTGGATGAGCTCACTATATGCTACATATGAACAATATATTTCATATTTATACAGTACGTTATAAGGAACATTTGCATGGACGTAAACACATTTGGGACATGATTACAGCTTGCATGCATAAGACCAAACACAAAGACCTGCCCTCAGTCTCAATACTATTGTTTTTGTTTTCTTTCATTTATTGTTTAGTTTGATTGCATGATTGTTACTTTGCCATGTAATGTATTGTCTCTTTACTGCTTCCCTTCACTTCCTCTTTTCTTCTCTCACAATCCACCCATCTTTGCCATCTTCCCTCTTTTCAGCCAGAATCCCAGGCCACTGCATCCTGTATATATACTTGCAAGACATAAGATGAAACACACATTCCTACTACATTACATATGAAAATAAAAAAACCTCTAAGAGTTCTGCAGGCCAGTGGGTTTTCACAATGACTCATGTCTATGATTAGGTTCAAGTCATGCAGTAAAACTAGTCACAAAAAGTATCTGGGTCACCTAAAATCTTAACCAATTTCTAAATTAAAAAAAACCCAAACCCCCCACACTGTCAGAAGACACTCACAATAAGTGCGCTTACATAAATATGCTGATCCAAACACCTGCAGCCTCACCCAGTACCAATTAGCTCATCAGGCTTTTAATTACTCTGTTAATTGCATACAGGCAGCATGAAGGGCAGCCTGGGAATAGGGCAAGGGGAGCCTCCTGAGGACCCAGCCTGACAAGCCTGACAAACAACGAACAGCAGCCACAACACAGTGACTCTGGAGGCTGGGAGAAGAAGAAAACATGAGACAATAGATCCAAGTGTCTGTGATATCACTTCCTCTCCCAGTGAACTGGGTGATGAGAGAGATCAGGGAAGGGTAAGACCGAAAGGAGGAGAAAGAAGAAAGGGGAGCAGAGCTATGTAAAGAGAGCTATGAGTACATCTGTGATCGGCTACACTACATCTGGATTAGTTCATATTGGTCACAGGAGGGAGAGGGGGTGGGGATCCGGGTTCGATGGGCGGGGGGAACAAGCGTGGGAATGTCCCACTGTTAAGTTTAGGGCATGTAGGCTTATTGTATTTGTGGGAGAGTTAAGCTGGAGTCTCCACAGAGTGACCTGTCTGTCAAAGAGCTCCACAATAACACAAACATCCTTTTAACTGTGCATAATCTGGACACACACATGCAAACACAACCATAAGTGGGTTGACATGAGAAAGGCAACACAGACATGAGAAGCTCTCTATTTGTTTTCTCTTTGCATTTCGAACTTTATTTGGCATTTATTCCTCATCCTTAGCAAATGTCTCTATTTATTGACATTTTAGTATATGAGTCTGGCAGTGTCTCCCTCGCATTGAGCAGATGTCCTCCCTCCGTTTCTTCCAGGAGCAGTGTTTGAGGAGGTGTATCCAGGAAACAGTGGCCGGCGCTCACTTCCTGTGTGACAGGTGTGCGATGGAGGCCTGACAGCTGCTGTCCTGCTCTCTCTTTCCCTCCCTGTATTCTTCTCTCCTGTTTCTCCCTCTTTGCAGCCAGCTGCAGCAGAGAGCAGCTCTATTTGTTCTTACGTCACCGCTGTTGCCTGCTGATTTATGGAGCACAAAAGACTTAGATTTGACCCTGGCAACACACACATACACACACACCACAGCAACTGCAGCATCTCTGCTTCCTCTTCATAAACCCTGATTCTAAGCATGTGTGTTTGTTAAATGTAATGTGTGGATTGCGGCTGCCTATTTTTCGTTCTTCTGCTTTGTGCGCTGTTAAAAACCTGACACTCAGCTGTCACTTACAGCTAAGATAGGAAAACAAACAGCAGATTAGTCATTCTCCTGCTTGATGTCGTGTATTTCATTTCATTCAGTGTTAAATGTCTACTCTGTCACTATGGAGCTGTCAGCACTGACAAAACTGTCTGCAGCCTGAACTGCTCCCCAGCCTGCCAGTGCTCTCATACCTCTTCATTTGGCCCGCAGGCACAGTAACAATAGCTCCTGACATTAGCCAGGCATGGGTAGGGTGTTCTGTATTATCTTCAGGACCCCACTGCTTTCACACATACACACACAAACTACTGGGAAGCAGAATGTGGCAGAGAGGGAGGGGGGCATTCATGTGACAGGTTAGAGAGAAGCTTTGACAGTTTCTCCATTTAGCCTACAGCCAGCTCATGCTGGAAGCTGCCGAAATAAATACCAGTTACTCCTCTGGGACACGAGCCGACTACGGGACGCCGCCACAAAAACAGAGCAAGCAGTCGAAGAAAAAGACTGACTGTAGTGCCATAACATAGTGGTTATTTGAGCTAATTGGCAAATTAAGATAACCTACTGTCATGTCATGGTCAAAGTAAGGGATGGAAAAAAGAAGTAAGAAAAAGGAACTTTTACACAGTGAATTGTGACGCTCTAGAGCTAAATCTTTGTAGATAAAACAGTCTATTTAAAGTCAATTTAACAACAAGGCCTGAGGATTTTTTTTTTTTTTTTCAATTAGTGTTTTAGTTTTTCCGTAATTAGTGCTTCTCAATTAGTGTTTTAGTTTCAATTAGTGTTTTATATTAACACTTTAACTGACAAAACTTTATAATTCATAACAGGAGATCAAATAAAGTAAAGGTGAACCCACAGTTGCAGACAGTCATGGTTTAACATCAGAGCATTTTTGTCACATTTAATGTTAATCATGTCAAATACTGAGGAAAAGTAAGAAAAAAAATGAGCTAACGTTAACCTCTATGGGAGTCATGTACCTTGCATTGCATACCCTGCTTTCTGAACGTACCTTTGTGTTGTGGCTGAGTTACATACACAGTAAACAGACACATCCATTAATGTCATCACCATCCTGCCCACTGCTTCTATAAAACGGCAAACCTCAGCATCTGACTAAACTAATTTAAAAGAGGAGATTCTGACTGGCACTGTACAGTCATATTTATACCCTCAAATCCACAGACATCTTCATAAATGATAATCCACAAAGGTCAGAAGAAATTACTCCAGGGATAACCTCTGTCTGAAGCACTACTTGAAGGACTGAATGGACTCAACCCCTATACACTTTGCTGAGGTTCCTGGTGATTTTATATGACCATGACTCTGACATATCAAGAAAATTACTGACCTTTTTTCTGCTCTTCAAATACCCCTGGGAAGCTAAGATGTCCTTTTCTTAGTTAACTTAGTACTCTACACAGGCAATACCTTTATCTGAAGGGGTACATTTTGTCTGTGTGTGTATGTGTATGTGTTTGTGTGTGTTAGTGTGTGTGTAGAGACAGAAAGGCAGAGGAAGGAAGGCTGGAGCCGAGATTAAGGTCTGTACAACTAACTGGTAACACAACGGCACTCAGTGGCTCAGCCTCCCATTTGAAGAGAGACGGAACCATCTGTGTGGCACAGGATCTGTTTCCAGGAGATAACAGCTTTTTTAATTTCACAAATACTGTACAGAGAGGGAGAGAGAGCGAATGAGAGAGACATGCCTTCCTTCCCAATCTCTGTCTGCATGGTCCTCTGTTGCAGCACTCCACACATACACACACATGTCCAGCGAGGACCACTTTAGAGTGGAGGCCTTAATAACTTCAGTCTGTGTTCCTTTGTGCTTGTTTACTCCCTGCCTGTGATAAAGGCCTCAGTGTGAAGCAAAAGGAAAGGGAGGGATTCATTATATCAGGTAGCAGTTGCGATATGAACTTCCCATTTTCTCTGTTGGTCTGTCTGTTTGGCTTGATTAAAACTGAGCTCAGTGCTACTGTAGATTAGGCCAGCTGTTTCCTGTGTCTGACTCTGATCTAAATACACTTCCTAGCAGGAGGTTTCATACAGTACAGGGATGCGAGTTGAGTAGGTGCAGGGAGAAAGGGACAATGAAAAGAAGAGGGTTAAAAGAAGGTCAAAGGTTAGAAGGCAAGCAAGGAAGTAAGAGGTTACTTTGGAAAGAGAGCTGGAGGTGATATTGGCACAAGACAAGGAAGGGAGGAGGAGGAAGTGCTTTTTTGTGTGTTTGGCTGAAGCTGTCAGTTATTCATACAGTACAGTTCATGTAAAACCTGATGATGTGGCATTTGTTTGCAACAGCGTTTATAATGTAACATCCCTTTTGAAATGCATAATTGTGGAGTGCAATTTGTCTAGGCTGCATATGCTGAAGTAATTTTAATAAAATAAAGAGGCACTTCAACAAATAATTTTCAGAAATGCTCAACCACAAATGGAGAGGTTTCACACCAAATAACTAGAGCATCTCACATGCACGTTCACAGAAATCAGGAGAAAACACCTGATAAATCCAGTGGGTGCAGCGCTGAGTGAAGAAGTGTGCGTGCACTGTATGTTGATCTTGGGAATCTGAATAGATGTGCGCATACTGTAGAGATGAAAACAAGGAAAAGAGAGAAAGAGTGAGATTTCACACACACATTTGGGGTTTTGCTTGGCCTCCACCCTATGCTCTGCTCCCACGCTGTGGCGTCAGCGGCCTAGCCATCCAGCGAGTGTGTTTCTCATTCCATCAGATGTTGGGAAGCTGTTCGTTTCTCTGCTCCAGTCTCTGACATTCTCCATCTCCCCAGAGAGGCTGGGCAGCCTTGTCACAGTAATGTCAAACACATGTGGAACAGACCAGGGCAGAGCAGACCAACACAGAGGACGCAGCAGAAGGCAGCCAGAACCACAGTGGTCTATGCCACTGTGTATAAGTATAAACAGGAATGAAACCATAGAGATTCAGCACTGGCCCGGTCACTCCATCGCTCTCCTAAGTCACTCAATTCCTGTCATATCTGTGAAACCACACATATTTACTGCCCGATCCCATGAAGCTTCTATTAAACACACAATACATCAGCGCTGCAAAAGACTGAGATGACAACAAGGCTGAAAACAGAGCACCAATATAACGTCACATGACATTATAAACCCCTGAAGCGTTTCACTTTCTCCTCTTTAAGACCCAATGTAGAATTCTGTACGTTTTCATCTCAGTCATAAACAAACAAAAATCCTTGAAGGGCAGCAGAGGAATATTCACCTGTTTTACCAACAACTAGGCTCAAATATGTACTTGACATCAATTTATACTTTCTATTTCACACAATTTCATAGTTTCACCACTTAAATACATTTCAAAGGTAAATACTGTATATATAGTACTTATATCTTAGCTATTTTAAGCTAATGTTACTGATAATAATGCTGTATTTACACCTACATTGCTACCTACAGTGTACTTAAGTAAAGAATCTGAGTGTATCTGTTTAAACATGGCTTTTGTGTAGGCTTTAATCCACCCTATCTGTTTGATGTCTCCAGCGCAAACTTAACAGAGGGTGTACTTTTGCTCTTATTGAGAAACTGTCTTTATCTGTTGGTGGCTAATGTTCACACCCTGGAGGCAAAGCTGAGTGACAGCCTGCAATCTGCTAATCTGTGAAAAATAGAATACTGTGATTTGTGTGGAAAACACAGACAAATGTAACAAACACTGGAAATGGAGAGGCAAAACATATTTGCCCATTACAACATGCAAAAATAATGAAATGTAATACTGAAGACACACACACAGTGACCCTCGCGCAGGGTTGATGTCTTTGGCTTGTGTCAAGCACTTGGCTTGTCTTGTCGGTGATGGCCCAGGTGTCTGTGTTGTGCTGACCACCTGACCAGCTTGCTGTGTGCTTGCAGCTCCCGCCCACCCGAGGCCATCTGCTTCCCTCATTAATTAGGAGACAGCCAGTTTCACCTGCACTGCCCGCATTTAGATCACAATAATTACCACACACACACTAAGCACACTCAACAAGCCCACACACTCATACAGCACGCACTAAACAGAACATAAACTGCATTGAAATCCTGCAGCTTCTAATAGAGAATGAGCCATATCAGCTGCACTCTATTATACACTGTTAGACTCAGATGATGAAAAACAGATATGACTTTCACTATCTCTGAAGTTTTTGCTGAATGTCTGATGCATTAGTAACTGATAAAGTTTCCAGTTAGTTCTGGCATGTACAAGAGTACAAAAAACATTGTGCCTTAGATACACTACCCTGAAGATAGCAGTTATAAATTCACATGGTAATATAACGAAAACCACCAGGAAGCAAAAAGATGTAATGCATGTGTTTTCTTCTACATCAAACTGAGGGGTCCATGCGGACCGTGCAGGACTTTGCGAGATGCCATTTCTTTAGAGGAAAACAGGTTCACTTGCTCTCTTTGAAATTGCTGTGGTTTGTTTTCCCTTTTGTATATGCAGTAACACATTATATATACAGACACCATCGCATCCATGCACCTGTGGTGGATGGGAAGTGAATAAACACTGCAGTCTGGGGTCATAATGAATGGCCTGCCTTTTAAGAGAGCTACTTAATGATGAAGTGGGGACATCTGCCTAAGCAGGCGCCTGGCCGAGCTGTACTGAGCGATGGGGCAAGCCAACGTTGGAAGGAGAGAGCCAGAGATGCTCGCTTGGTGGTGATGGAGGTCTAATGTGCGGTGAGGCAGGGTGTCTGCAGTGCGGTTTCACCTCTGCAACCTCTCATCCATTGTTCGAGACTATTATCAACTGTTCAATTATTCAGATGATCTTTACCAGGGCCAATTATACAGGACCATGTCCTGCAGAGAAAATGGCCTGAGTGTTTCACTGTTGCACTCACAGTGCACCACTGAGGCTGTTCAAGCGGGGGTAGAACCTTTGGCTGGCCTTGTTTCTTCATAGGGAGTGTCCCCACAGTCATAAGGCTTGCACTAAATTATCTATTATGATTTCAGTATTTTTAACTCACTTTGCAGTTGTGTTTGTTTCCTCTGGTTGCCATAGTGTTTCTGTTAAACACTTCTCTACACTAACTTCTTTTCCTTCAAGTCTTCACAGCCGCTTTTCTCAATGTACAGATGCACTTCCATACAAAATCCTCCCATCTACTCATTTGACAGGACTTCAAGGTACTTTTTTCTTTTAGTGTAAACACACACTCTAGTGACAGTGGTGATGCACTGCCAGTGGGTGGGCAGAGGCAACACACAGTTCAGTTCAAGGTAAGTGGCTCAGTTTATCCTTTCACACATCCATCACCTCCACAGAGCCCAGGTGAACCTCAAGTTCATTCAGACCAAAGATCTAGTGTCATCACTTCGTCTAAACATCACTTTGATGTTCAGCAGACTGATGGGGCAAACAACTCACGAGACAGAAATCCCTCCCCTCCCTTATTACAACTGTCACAGTAAAGAGGGATACCTCTGTATAATATAAATAATTAACTTTAACATTATTAGGCTATTTATAATTCATTATTTTTAGTGTGTTTAACTATTTTCTACCTCTTTAGTGTGGCTCTGTATATTTTGATATTACACATCCTATAACAGCTATGTTACAAGGTACATCTGCATCAGAACCAACAACTGAAAGATGAGAAACGGTATATGTGATGGAGTAAACAATGACCAAAAATACACTTTAACCAGCCTTGTGTGTATTTATCTTTCCGTTAAGAAGCAGTGCTGTTGCAGTCCACAGTTTGAGTTTAAAGCTCAAATATCTCAGCATTCTAAATATAAAAAAGGCTATAAAACACACGTTTTTCCTAATATATCCGACTGAGCACACTGTTTGGGGGCTTCAACTCATTCAAAAGCAATTTTCATGGGTAACATTTTGTCAATGCACCCGAGTTTGCAGGTTGTACTTACTTTGTGAAGGTCGAGGTCAAGCTGAGGTAATTGTAGCGGTGATAATCCACACCAAAGAGTTTCTAAAAACCGATTTTTATACCGTCTCCAGCCTCATTATTTGGAGAAAAAGCATAAAGCCTTTACTAAATAGTGCGGGGAAAGTATTCAGGTGTAGTTCTTTCTGTTTGTGTCTTTTCAATGTTGTTGTCAAAGAGAGGAAACATAGGCAGAAGCCACAGTCACAGACAGAAAATGTGGAACTTTCATTTGAGACTTGACTTTCCAGGTTTAATAAATTATGAGGTATTTCTCTTCTCAGTTAAATCGAAAAATGGAAGAAAAACCAGTCAAAGCCACTGCTCTTGTATCCTCATGAGCGCACTGATGTCTTTGGTTTTGCAGTCTGTGTTTTGCTTCTTGTGTTGACGCTGATGGGGATAAAAAAAAAAATCACAACTTGCCCGGGTCATGTAAATCCTCTCTCTTCTTAAAAATAAAATTAAATAAAAAAAAATAAAATAAACAATCCCAGAAAGAAAAAAAAAGTCCTGTATGTCCGTTTTCAGCAGACAAAACAGTGAAATCTTTTTTTTTTTTTTTTTGTCTTTTATTGTAAATCAACAAATCCCCGCAAAATGATCATGAAGATGCGGATCCTCTTTTCTGAAGGGTGCGTCTATTATTCCTCCTGTTCCAACTTTAAAACCCTTCTCAGTCCGATGTGTGAGGGGGGGAAAAAAGTCCATAAACATCCAGCGAGGTTTATTTTTCTTTGAAATTCTCCTCCTTTTTCGTGTGTGTGAAAGCGCACTTTGTTTACAGCCTGTGGACTCTTGTGATCCACCACGTTTCTCTGAGGTCCGTCTGTTCCACCGACGCACCGATCCTCCGACTGTCTGAGAGACGCGGCGTGGTTTAGAGTTACTTCTCCACAAAATCACAACCGGCTGAGCATTTTTTTTTTTTGCTTTTTTTTGTTTTTGTTTTTTTTTTTTTGTTGCGTTGTTGATTTTCCCCGTCGGTTTCTCAATGTGGGGTTTTGCGTCTTATTTAGTGTTCTTCAGTGATGAGTGGAGCTGGCGGGCCCACTGTATGCAGTAACCGCGGCTCTCTCCTCCTCCTCCTCTCTCTGTCCTCGCTGTAGCCTTCTGTCTGCGTTTAAACACCATCTGGAGCCTCTCTCTCTCTCTCTCTCTCTCTCTCCCTCTCTCTCTCCTCTTCCTCTCTCTCTCTCTCTCTCTCGGGTACCACCAGAAGATCTGCCAGCTAGAGGCTAGTACAGGAATCCTCTCAAAACAAGCTTTAAAACTCCCTCCCCTTTTTTGTTTTTTGTGTTTTTTTTCTTTTTGTTATTTTTTTTTTTGTTTCAAGAATAATAAAACCACATCTGAATATTAATACACAGAATTCAAACCCCACGTGCACAAATCCCAGTGATGACGTGCATAAAAACGCGTGATCATTTCACATTTAAAAAAAAAAATGCATGCAAAACTCACCCAAATTCATAGTCTGCAACATGCGACGCACAACTGTCTTTATTTCACACATAATATCAAATCTAAAAGCTGTGGGAGCTGTGAATGAATCGCCCTGCAGTACCGCAGTCTGCCCGTGGGGGCCGCTGTTTCCTAATGCCAATACGAGGAAGAGGACAACAAGGAGAGCCTGTTTAATAAACCAAGTTGAGAGCCATCATAGTCTATAGCACTTTGCAATAGTTTTAACTTTATTTACTTTTTTTTTTTTTTTTTTTACCTGAAAAACATGAATGTGAAAAGAGTACTAGCGTGGGTGCATATTAACACACACTCAAGTGAATCCTCCACAGCACTCCACAAGGTTGTTAGGTGATTAATATTCTACTGCACAGTGAATTTATGTTGTGAATATTAATATTTTACTAACATTAATATTTCCCTCTTTATAGCTTATATGATATATTTTTTCCCTGATTAAAAAAAAAGCATGCTTTTAGCCAGTGTTGTGCAAAAACTATTATAGTTGTTGCCGTTATACTACATTTGCAGTGTAGAATGATGCCTTCCACAGTGCAATTCCACACTTACTGGGCAATATTATTTGACATTTGCAGCTTGGTATCATTCTGCAGTACAACAAGTTGAAGAAAAATGTACTTTCTCACTTTTAGACTGCACATTGTGTTTTAAACAGTTTGGACTATTTTTTCCACTTGTCTATCAATTCCTGTCCTTATACTATGATGGTTTGTTTTACCTTATTAATTCTCTTTTATTTTATTTGCACACATGTTGGTCTGAGCAGCCTAATTCCATTGTACATGACTGTGTAATGAAAATAAAGGCTAGATTAATATTCCATTTTCATTGCTGCTGCTTTATTATTGTTTCATTTAAACTTTGTGAATATTGTGAATATTTTGTTATTTATTAACATGGAACTGATAAGGAAGTAGTTGGGGAGGGGGAGTCTTTCCATAGCTTGTTACAATTGTATGATCATTATTATACCATTGCATACTTCAGTAACCGTTTTAATTTAATAAAGACTTGCGCATTCTAATAATAATAAATTTATTTATATAGCACCTGTAAAAACCGAGTTTACAAAGTGCTTTGTCAGACAAAGCAGAAGGGCAAGACAGCAGAATACAATTGAAAAAAAAACTAAACAAAACAAGATGCAATCAAGGACACTACAACATAGAAAACAACACAACACAATAAAAGAGATATGTACAGCAAACGCGAAAACACGACATTTGAAAACATTTGAATGTATCGAAGTAGAGAGGGCAGAAATAACATAACATGACGCTGTCAAACCAATACAAAAAAGAAAGAATGGAATAAAAACATCATGTATGTCAATATAAATGAATAACCAAAACAAATTAAACAAATTAAACATTCAACATTAAAAAGAGACAACATCACATAAAGGTGCATGTTGTTAATGTAAAACATGTCCAAAGACTGCAGATAAAAAAAAAAAAAAATACACCTTTGGCTACTTGTGGTGAATTTCCAATAAGGCTTGTTAACAGATGCTGTCTTATGGTAAACTGACCACTACATGAATAAATAAATACAAGTGGTAGGAAAGGGAGTGAGGCAGGTACATCTGTTCCTCTAAAGTGAGAACCGTCCACCTGTCCACACTGGACTGTTGGTCTCATTGCTCCTCCCACCTGCCCTCTCCCTACCTCTAGTGGACACACATGCCTAACATCAACACGCACACACACATCCATAGCCATGCAGGGGGACAGAAGACAAAGCTGACACCCTCCTGACCCCTCCTGCATCTACAGAACAAACAGAACCAGCTTGTAAAGTACACACAGACAGCTGCTCTGCCCTGACTCCAGTCTCACCAGCCTCCAACCCAAACTATTCATATGCAGCCAGAAAGACTTTTAGAAAAATGCTCCAGTGCTGATTAAATAATATGAACAAGCAAGCAGAGGGAAGCTCAGTACTCCATCACTAGAATGTAACAGTTCCCCTCTCAGCCTAATACAGGAAAACTTCAGGTAAAACTATTATATACATTTTTAAATGTGCAGAACTAAACTGACAAAGCCAAACATAAGCACACAAAGTGCAATATATCAACATTACACACATAAACAGATGCACAGGCCATTACATGCTGGGTCTGTGAGAGGCAGGATCTGTAGTGCATGAGGGTAGAAGTGTGGTTGTCAGGGAGATGGATGGAGTGTTTATGAAACTCACCATGTATATTTCTCTGTCAGAATTATAGCCTTAAGTGGTGACTCTCTAGACAATGTGGGCATACATACATACATTCATACGAACTGTGTGTGTGTGTGTATGTGTGTGCTCCTCCTTAGTATGTTAGTGCAGGATCCTTATTTGTTGTCTCTTGTGGCTCAATGTAGAATATTGAAAAGGGAAAAAGGTGTGTATTTGTGCGTCTGTGTGGCCTTGAGTGACAGAAAGGTTGGCTGTGGAGGTTGCATCCAAAGAAAGGATTCCTGTCAAGGTGACAGCTCCGAGATTGACAGGATGCTATTCTCCTCGGGAATGGCGTCAGTCAACCTGTCAGCCTCCCTGTACGACAGCCTCTCACTCCTCTTAATTTGGCCTTTTGTTGAGCGGTCACTGGGTTAGCTCTGACACTCCATGTGGCCAGCCTGATAAACTGCACAATGAAAAGCACAAGGTGGGAACTCGCCTCGATGAACTCTCTGTGCCATAATACGCAATTGGAAGTCCCTTTGATGGCATTAATGACGAAAACAGCTTTGTCTCCTGGTTCTTTCACTGCTCTAGCGCTGTCAGTCCACAAACACCCCCCCACCTTAGCTCTGAACTCTATTATGTTGACAGTATCTATTGGATGGTTGAACCCTGAAAGTTACAAGACCTAGGCTTGGCCATTGTGCTCATATGGAAATGACTATTTCTCCCTGTGTCTGTGTGTGTCAGAGGGTTAAAGAGAAAAAGAAAGAAGTTTGCAGCATTTCCTCCACTCGCACATTGTAAATCCTTTCCTATAGTGGTAGTCACAGGCTAGTGTGCTGAAAGGAGATAAGGCCCTGAGCTGACTGAAAGGAATGCTAGATCCATTGTATTACTACACTCTCCTCTCCTCTCCTATCCTCTCCATTCTTATACTCTTATGGGGCTGCCATTAAAGACATCAATGTAGGTTACAGCTGTGTGAAAAAGAAAAGAAAGACAAATGAGTACATCTGACTTGATCGAAGGACAAATAAATGTAACTTAGTTGTGTTACGCTGATTGTGATGCTGATAGAAAACAAAATAAAAAAAAACGTGTTGAGAAATTTGTGCATCATGTGCATCTTCTCCAAATGTGGGTTTGGTAATTTAGACACTGTTTACTCTTATAACAAGTGTGAGAGGATGTTGTTCTCGCACATTGTATGTTAACATCCTTAATAAAGTGCACATGTCTTCAAGCTGCTCCATAATGTTATGAAAGAAGATGAAACTGAAAGAAATTCTGTTTGTAATAAGGTGTGGTGTAATGGATCATTGACCCACCCATTCAAGCACCTATGCTGGAATGCTGCTTTTACAAATTGCACCCATAGACCCCTGATATTTTGTTTGCAATTGAGCAGATAAGTGTTAGTTGTTTGAATCATACAGACATGATGGAAATTTAGAATTCAATCCAAAGTAATGTCCTTGACTTTCACGGCTGTTTCTGCCACAGAACAACTCTAATAAGTGCACTTCATAATACTTTACTGTAGCTATTCAGTCTGTCAAACTACTTTTCTACTTTATGCGCTATTTCTGGGTGAATTATAACTTACAGTGTTTCAGTTCTCATCTCCTCATATTTCACTTGAAATATGAAACAAAACTATAATGATGAACTCAGATGGTGTTTAACTTTTACTTAAAAGTCAGGGTTAGATTACTCTTCATTCTCAAAGTACAAGATGCACTGACAAGATAACCAGGTGCATTTTTTACATGGAGGTAGGCTACAGTAAGTGCATTAATTATACATTCTTTGGCCAGACTGCCCAACTGAGTAAGAGCACTGAGCAGAGGGTCACAGCTGACCGATGCAAGTGGAGACTGACAAAGGACGAAGTGACACCTGATTAACTCAAGTGTTGACTTAAGAGCAGGATATGCACCCTGAGCACAGAGGGAAATGGACAGTAAAAAGTCCACATTGTGCAGGTGAATACACCCCCATACGTTCACATGAGTAAGTCACTGCTATATATGACTGTTTTCCCAAGAGACAATAAGTGTGTGTGCTTGCGAGTGTGTTTGTGTGTGCAGACAGTTGGTGGTGCTGGCACTGGAGATAGTGAGTAGAGGGGGATGAGGCACTGTATCAAGTTGTGAACATCTGTTCCTCATAGAAACCACAAAGCTGGTGCTGAGGAAATAGAGAGGATAACTGCTCTCTCTCTCTCTCTCTCTCTCTCTCTCTCTCTCTCTCTCTCAGACACATTCACCTCATTACCACATTGTCTTTCCTCCCACACATCCCTCACCTTTTTCTTTTCCTTATTTACTCTCTTGCATCATTAACATCCATCACTTCCCATATTTCTGATAACCTCTACCATATTTATTTTTATACACAGTATTCGTGCCAAAGATACAGTGAAGTAATAATTCTATTTATTAAAGACAGAAAGTTTTTCTTTACAAAAAAAACAAAATGACTCCACAGTTACATTATGACTAAGTTCATGGAAGTGTTTTGACCATCGGCTGCTCACATATGGCGGGAAAGGTAACGCTGCAAGACGTATCACAAAGTTGAAATTATAACTGTATGTCTGTGCTTATGCAATCATAATAAGTAGCTGTAAGCACGTGAAAACCCATAGACGTAAACGGATTATATAGTTTTTACCTCTAGGCCAATTTCTGAAATTGTAATCATTTGGTCGTCTGTCTGTCTTGTCTGTCTGTCTGTCCATTCAACGACATAATCACATTATCTGAAGAATGCATTGAGATATCTGCACCAAATTTATACTGTGGATGCATCTTGGCATGGAGCAGAAGCCTATTGAAGATAGGTCACCATGACCTGCTTTTTCAAGGTCAAACACCCTTGTGCCTCGTGCAATTATAATATCTGAATACTTCCAAATCTAAATGTATATAAGTTTTACACAGACAATCTAATCTAAATTATAGGGCAGTAACTTTCAACAGAGTCTAACACTATATTTTATATAGGGGTATTAAAAGTGTGTAGCACATTGTATTTATAGTAAAGATATTAATGAACCTGAACTTAGGGAATGCATGGTTTTCGGTAGACAATTATGCTGACAAACAAGCAGTGTTTACCTTATAGAGCTTTTTGCATGACAACTTGTGCAAACAGGTCTGCAGAGAGCTAAAAAAAAAAAAAAAAACACCTTTGATGATATATTATAATGTGACATCAAGAAGAGAATGGGACAAAGTTATGTATTTGAAATGTTCTGTCATATATTTAAAGTTATTACTGGTAAAATAACTCTTCTTTTAAATAGAATAATGTAAAGAATAGCCTATTCATAGCAACTGAGGATTAGGACTGGCACCAAATTATGAAGTCTATGATATAGCAGACATGAGCCAAGGCTTTGTTAGGGATTCACTGCACCTTTTCCCTCAAAGTCCCTTGATTTAGTCCTTGCTCCTTTTCTTCTTCCCTCCATCTCTCTCATTGCCTTCCTCCCTCTATCTGGGCTTGCTGTGAGGGTGTGCAAGTGCTGGGTGGCAGTTCCTTATTGTAGAGTGTCTATATGAGAGTGTGTGTTTGCATGTGTGTGTGTGTCTGTATGCTGTGTGCGCCTGATAAGACCCAGGGAGAAGAGCCAGCGTGCCGACATATTCTTGCCACTGCGGTTATCGCCCGTCGCAGCTGTGCCTGAGCTCTGCGACATCTGCTCCCTCACAGGAAGCCTATGCTGCAACTCACAACGCCTCACACTCGCATGCACGCGCTGGCACACACACACACACACACACACACACACACACACACGCACGCACGCACACACACACACACACACACACACACAC
>JAPTYQ010000018.1:33799826-33814034 GCA_029814465.1 Ostorhinchus cyanosoma
TGAAACTCACAACGCCTCACACTCTCTTTCTCGCGCTGTCACACACACACACACACACACACACACACACACACACGCACGCACGCACACACACACACACACACACACACACACATACAACACTAATGCTCCATACAGTGTGAACAAATCGCTGGACTACACCCACACACGCAGTTACATCAGGTAAACTACTTGAGACAAAGAGCTGTGTTTACAGTTGATTCTGACACTTTTGGATTTCCTCAGTGTATATGCATTCATATGTGTATATACTGTATGTGTGATGAATGGGTTGGAGCACCAACACCAGAGTTCTACTGGGTTTTTATCACAGAATTACAGGGGGGATGCTTATGACTAAGCCTAATTATAGAGGCCTTATCACTGCAACGTTCACAAAGCTCATTACTGCCAAGAGACGGAAGGCGCTGCAGGTAATTCACTACGTCGGGTATTAGTCCTCTCTCTGGCTTACAGTTTCCACATATTTAGACTCTATAAAATTAGGCCTTTAATGTGTGATTCTTAATGCATCTGTCTCTCCTCGAACCCTTTGCTGATTTAAGTGGTGGTTTTTATTTTTACCTACAGGCACTACTTCAGTGTTTTCAGAGGTTTAAGAATCAATTACATTTTTTTTTTCATCTTTGGCTCCTTTCCTAGATGTCTTTCAAGTATCCCTCATCTGTCTGCAAAATGCATCCTCAAAGTTTTTCCTCAGTCATTCACTGTGATGCACCCATATGACCTGCGCGTGGATTACTCATTCATTTTGGGTGAATACTGAAACTCTAGAGGAAAGTTCTGTTCCCAGCAGCTGCATGGGGAAGCCCAGAGGATAACCCCCTACCCACCCTATTCTCAAAAAAAACGTGTTCACTTCCCCTTCCTGTGCCACAGGACAAATGTGCTCCACTGGGTGTGTTAACAATAATGACAAGTTTTCTGTGCTAGGATCAGGAATAATTCAGGACAATCAGGGGAAGCTGTTAAGAAAAATCGCACGTGGCGACAGTGGCTGATTTATTCTTTAAAGATTCAAGTCAGTCTCTCAAGCGAATATGCTTTAAAGCAAAAATATATTAAATAGTTTGATTATACACCTTATTCTGCACCTTGACTCCGGTAAAGAAAACTCATTGAGATGGTAATCATCAAATATCTGGTCTGGTAACAAGATGGAGGAACCTCAGATTGCCCTTTTACCATGCTTCTGGTGCTAAGTCAACACAAACTGATTATCTGTCAATCACTCTAATTTAATGAGCAGACCTGACAGTTGCAGGACCCTCCATCACTCATCACAGTAACACACTGCCAAAAGATTTCTTGAGACATGCAGGCCCTTTAGGATGATGAGCTCCTACCTTCCCTACATCTGTAGTGGCTGCTGGTTGCCAGGTTTGGATCAAGGATTCCAGGCTGGAGTCTGTGGGCACCGAGTTTATCCTTCAGCTGCTTGTGGCTGATCAGTGTGACCGTGGGGACACGCAGAGCAAAAGCCGGAGAGGAGGAAGCCATAGCTCTCAGGTCAGCCTTCTTTTGATGGTCCAAATGCACCTCAGCAGACCTTTCTGGGCTTCTAATTCACAGCTACAGATAATTGAATGTTGAAAATGTTTTAAAGCGTGGTTGTTAGGTGACAGCCGGTTGCTGTAAAGTCCAATTATATCCAGAAAATGTAGCCGTGGTGTCAATCCTTAAAAATACAATGAACACTGTCAGTATCTGTCAATATCAGCTCCAAAATGCTAGAGTGGACATCTTCTTTCCAAAGCATGTTTTTAAGGATTTTACAGGATTTTCAATAGGTTTTCCCAAAAAGTCATCATATAGGATATCTGATAAAGTTGCCATGCGGGGATCAGAACTTCGCTGTGGTTGAATCTTCAGATATTTAACGCTATAAGGTGGTTTTCTCTCCTTCCTCTCACCTCTTGGTTTCTTCTGGCACTTGCTTTTTGTTTGCAGTCAGCTATGAGAAAAAACACAGGCCTGCTGTTTGTTGAAATCCACAGTGCACAGTCACAACCTCAATGAACATATCCCCTTTTTTGTAGTACATCTGCTTCTGTTGTAATCTCTTTTCTCCTTTCCAGTAGTGTGTATGGTGTGTATGAAGCAGCCGAGTGTGCCTGAATGTATGTCAGTGGCAGGTCAACTTGTCTCGTGGCTCTGGCTGAGGGGCTGTGCTCTTGTCTGAACCCACCTCCTGCCCTGCCTGCCTCTGTGGCTCAAAAGAGAAGTGTGTTTGTATGGTACAGAAAGCGTGTGTTTCTGTGTGTTGCAGGGCTGCAGTCCCCAGGGAGGCCAGGCAGCAGTGCTGGTTGTGGCGATAGCTGCAGACGGCAGCAGGCAGCAGGACCCAGGCCTCCATCTGGGCTTCCTCTGCCAGGAACCAGCTGTGTCTGCGGCCAGCAGCCACTCCATCCCTTCTTTCACGCTCTGTTTATGTTACCCCTCTACTTGTTAAGGGCTTTGGCTTTTCTGCACCTTGTATAGTATCAGTAATATATCTTTCTATTATTGTCCCCTGCCTGGAGACTAAACTTTCTTGGCAAAACTTTGTATTTTGTCATTCATTTTCACAGGCAAATGTTTTGTGTTTCGAAACCATACTTATTAAACTGTGCATCAATATTGCATTCCAACCAACTTTACTGTAGATCACACAAACACACACACACACACACACACACATAATGTACTTATTATCCAAAAAATATTGAATAATAAAAAGAATACTGAGATTTGTCAGACTAAAGGATACTGTCAGTGCAAATATGGATTTTCTGGTAATTCCCCTGCTTGCAAGTTTCAGCCAAAGTTTCACACACCCTTCTTTATTTACAGAGAAGCTGTGGGCATCTCTTCCCTCCATCTCTTTAACTGTCAGTCATTACACTAGTTTCATAAAATGCACAAGATCTTGGTCTTATGAAACAACGCCTGTTTATCTGCAGCAAGATAAGAATTAAATACACAATCTCTCTATCAAGTCTCTAAAGCCACAGTTTACAAAAGGTTAAACAAACGTCATCAGTTTTTAGCCTATTTTAAGGTCTTCATTATTATCTGCAGCTATGCCTGTGGAATATGACCTTTTTAGGATAAATTACATGAACTTCTTTATGTGATTCTTTCCTCTTACTCCCTTGACACTGAAGTCCATAAAACATATGCTAAAACACTGCTGTCACACAAGTTGAATCAAAGATGCAAAAATAAACTTTACAGAGTCAGAACAGCTGAAAGGGTTCTGATGTGAAACTCTAGCAACACTGTGGCTATCACCTCCTTGACCTCTGACCCCACAGGACTCATTAACCCCTAACCCAAATGGAGTGGCCTTTGTGGGTACGACAGCAGTACTGCTCTCCAACGCAGACCGACACGCGTGGACACATCACCACATATTTTTGTTGAAGCAAGTAGTGAGCCGATGAAAGAAGTAAGAGGGGATGTGAGCACACAGATGTGCCAAGTGTTTGGTTGAAACTAACACACAGATGGTCATCAGCACAGAGGAAGTGAGAGAAACTTATGCTGGGGGTGGAGGACACTAAAAGAGAGAAACAGCGAAAGGAAACTTCTTTGTAAATCCAGAACATAAAATTTAGGTGTTTTTTTTCTTTCTTTATTTTTTTTCCAGAAGGCAAATCAATGGGATTTACCCATATTCACAAACGTTAATGGATGAAACATTCAAACACAAAAATTTAGTGATGATATCAAATGCAGGCAGGGTTATTCTTGGTTAGACTAACATCGTCATATATCAGAATATGATACGTATGGCAGATAGAAAATATAGTACATCTTATCATTCATGTTTGGTCACATACACATGAAACTGAAATACCTCTCTGGTTCCAGTTAAAGTTTAAGACAGGAAGTAGAGAGTGAAGAGAATTGCTCAGCAAAGATTACACAATGTGCTTCATTTAAAGTAGAAAACTATATTTCCTTGAAATGATCTCATATGAATAACTTTATACGTTCCTAATGCATATGTAACTCGTCACAAATTTTCAGCGTTTTACCTATCATTAGCCTTATAGCGTAATTGTCTAAGTCATATTTGTGTCCATATTGCTTTATCTGCATAACTTTACTCTCCTAACACTGATGTTTCATTTTTCATCATTGACTACGACCTGAAAAAAATACAACTTAAGCAATTATGCTTTAAGGCTAACGATATGTGAGAGCTCTGCATGTCCAAAGCGCCTCATAGTAACAGATCAATAAAAACTGCATGAGGGTTGTCATCAAATATGTTTTCAACCATATCTTATTTATAAGAGATTCAACATATCACGATATTTTGCCGTATATATGTTTGTCTTTGCTCAGGTACCCCAACCTACTCTATTGGTACAAATAGACATGCACACATTTTTCTCTGCATGTTACCTGTTATAGAAGTCTTGCTCTTTTGCCCCCCTCCCCTCAGATGTTGGCAGGTATAAAATGAGTTTTTGGGGAGAGAGAGATAATGATTCCCCCATAATCACCAGAGGCCAGCTCTGGTTCTGGCAGGTGCTATCACAGTAGCAACCCAGTGGTGCCTTCTCCCCTGAGATAAGGTCAGGGGCATGACGGGAGGGAGGATGGGTGGAGGGAGGAGCAGGGGAGGAGAGGAGAACAGGGCAGAGGGGGGCAAAACGTGCGTTACAGGCGAGCAGCTAGCCTTGCCTTATCTCCCCCCAGCGGCTGCCGCTACTGGCTCCCAGATGCGTCGGGCCAGAGCAGCCGTGTCAGAAAGATCCCTCTATCAGCGACACACAGGCACCCCTCACCAAATACAAACCCAGCAGGAGGACACACCAGGACTTCATTACCTCTTTAAAACTCCAATCAGCATGCAGGAGAGAAGCAAAATAATCTGCAACTTTGTTGGTATAACAGAAATTTGGAGGAAATTAATGAATTTGGCTCTTTTTTTTGTTTATTTCATGGTGTCTTACTGTCATATGTTGCAATTTCCTAAGAAGCAACTTTGTCTCCTGTTTGACTTTAAGTAAATACAAAGTTCATGTTGCATAATGGTCAATACTAGGACATGAGGCAACTTTTCACCTTGTACGGCAAAAGTAAAGCATGTGAAAGTCAGTAGCAGGGACGGCTGGTGTCTGATGGCGAGAGGCGACCATATGGTGAAGCTTCTTGCCTGCCTGTGCGACACCTGGCCGCCACTAACCAGCTGAACTTTTCAACTCCACAGCCGTCCTTACAGCACTTTAAGCCAATATGTACACCAGAATGGTTCAGCCAGGTTCGGAAAGGTTTTGCTTCAAATAAAGGAAGAAAGGACTTTTCTATTGCTTTGATACGAGCGCAAAGCAAAGATATTTTGACTAAAGATGTAAGATTATTAGGTATAACCACGTCACGGCCTTGAGGTCTTTGAAAAGAGACTACAGACAGATCTAGCTGAATGGAGACCAATGAGAGAAGCGACTGAAGAAATGATTTTTTTGTGAAAACTTTCAGTTCCTTTCAATCTCTGTGATGATCTTTAACATTTTTTTTCCTTAGATTCAATACCTCATTTTGTGAAATGAAAGATGTTTAAGGTATTGTGACAAGTGAGGCCCATTTACAGCAGCCCTACAGTCTGTTACACAGCTGAGCAATGGACCAAACACACACGCATGGATATACATCTCTTTTCTTCTGTTTGTAGTTAAAAATAAAGATAAAAATAATCAAACTCACTAAACATGTCAGAACTCCAATGAGGGCTAAAAAAAAAAACAATCCACTGTGCAGAACCACAGTATTAACATAAACATTAGGAGTGTTTTCTTAACGTCACATATGATCAAAGTAAAAACAGGTTAGCCATCATGTTGTCATCATCAGAAAAAACTGCCAGATTGGAATCATTCATCTCTAGTCTTAGTGTCTTTGCTCAAAGTGCCCAATATATTTCCAGTTTTTAGAACTTCAATCCTCATGAAGTTTTCTTTCAGCAGCAGATTGAAACATTATCAGCTAAATGAATCCACTTGATAAA
The DNA here is from genome assembly GCA_029814465.1 of Ostorhinchus cyanosoma. Classification (NCBI taxonomy): domain Eukaryota; kingdom Metazoa; phylum Chordata; class Actinopteri; order Kurtiformes; family Apogonidae; genus Ostorhinchus; species Ostorhinchus cyanosoma. The sequence goes on from JAPTYQ010000018.1 coordinate 33,805,849, forward strand.
TCTGCATGCCTTAAAGTCTTATAAACATTTGGAATAATTTACACTACTAGAGACCACATGAAGGGAGGAGGGACAGCTGCTTCCACACAACGGTCTAAAACTTCAATATGCTTTTGTTTGGACAGCAATAAATAAATTCAGACAAAAAAAGTATGGTGAGTCTTAGAAATTTAAAAATCCTTATGAAGGAAAGTAAGTAACCATCAGGGGCTCATGAAGGACATGACTAGGTCATATCCACAATAAATCATTTTACGTTTTAATAATAATGCTTCTGTGCTAAAATGTGATGCTTTTAGTGTTATAGTGAAATCTGCTGAGCCTCACGTAACAACACACAATAGTTAGAAGACTTATATGTGGACAATATGTGGATACTTCAATGGGATAGTCATAAGTGCCGAAAGGTTGAATGTGGTGGATTCACCACATCTCAGTCTCAGTGGTCGCCATCTTTGCTAGATCGCAGAGGATACGAAACTAAACTTGTGGATGTGGAAGTTGCAGAATAAGCTTGATCTTCCACTTGATGAATGACGTGACACATTTACAGCACAGATGGCAGCATAAGGTCCACCTTCTATGAAACAGTAAACACACGCATGCAAGTGAAAGTAAAAGCATGTTCATTCATTTTTGCCATTTTAATAAATATTGAGGTCAAGTGAGCAAACATTTGTATTTTGTTGGTGATGCTTAACAAAATAGGGATTTTAATGAAGTGTACAATAGTGCCGCTAGTAAGTAAAGAGTTTAAACAGTGTATTAGTGTATGTATCTGAAAGGAAACACAGCGTTTATTTCCATTTGCAATCGTTGACACAGAAATTGTTGGAAAAGCTCAACACAAGGCCAGTGTCTCTTCTAAAGGGAATAACGGCAACTAATGTGATACTACATCAACAAGAAAAACACAGTATGTGCTGGCAACCTCCTTCTATCAGCAAACAGCACTACCAGACAAATAAGTCAGTCGAGGCTTGTTCACCTTTTCTCTCTGTGGTGTTTTTAGAATACACACCTGTTTGGCACAGACACCTTCAGAAAAACCTCCAGATCTTAACAGAACTCTATAAGTTAAACCGTCCCCATCTGTCACAGCCGAGCTCCACACAGATGCACATGGAGCGCCTCCTCTTTCTTATCCTTCGTACACCAGACTTGGCACTCATTCAAGAACTGTCAAAGCACACCTGCTAAATTAAGCCTGTTCTCATATATACACACAGTCACAAGTAAAGGAAAACAGTGCACTGTACGCACAAATGAACACACATCATCATACGTGTACGCACACGCAGATGCTGATATATACTCATTGCAATATTAAACTGACCTCGATTGATAGCGCTGCAGGTGTTATTATTGAAAAATATGTTTCTGTATGTATACATATATGAAGTCTGGTTACTCCTTAAACATACATTCAGTTATTTAGAAAATCTAATGTTTTAAAAGATCCTGAGATAAGTAGAATCATATTTTCATTCATTTATTTTCAGCTCATGCAAGGATTGATATTAAATTATGAATAAATCTGACTTAAAATGGATCTTTTCACTCATTGATTAATGATGGTATAATAAACACATTGAAAGTACTCGAGTACTTGCACTATATTCACTCTTTTTTACACGTGTCTGGCTGCACAACTACTTACTCTTTTTTTTTCTTTGAATTTTGTCTTTGTTTCCAACGTTATTAATGGGATTTTTTTCTTTCATGTAATCTGACAGTTGATGACAAACTGATAACATCAGGAACGAAATGAAAATTGCAATATGATACATTGATGCCTGTGTCATAAAGTGATAAAGCGATAAAGCCATACTTTGCAGTTTTATCGTATCTTTATCAAATATAACATACTCTCACTGCCCCAAACCCAAACACATAATCTACTGATCTCCCATCTCTGCTGACCCCCTTAAACCCAGCCTCTCCCCTCTCTAGTGGCTTGTGGCATGCACAGCCGCTGAGCTGCTCTAAATAGGTGCCACTGTGAATTGGAGACAGATGGAAACGAAGGTTCCCTGCAGAGTGGTTCCCCTGCAGCTGTGCTATGTACCCGGTGCCAGGGAGTGATGACAGCTCAGCAAGGGGGCACCCAAAGACATAGAAGACAACACCATCTCTGTCACACACACAAACACACACACACATTCACATACACAGGCTATGCAAAGGTGCAAAGAGGAGGGGTGTTAGCTCCAATACCAGCCTCCAGGAATGTGAAAGTAGAGATTTAAGTGAGGAGACAAGCGATAGACTGCTATAACACAACAGCTTTCCAACTCACTATGGCAACCAAACAAACAGACACACTAACACATGCCTAAAGACTCTAGATTAAAGATTAGCCCTCTGCTGTCCAACTAATTGGACTAAATAGTTAATGGAGCTAGATATACAGACGTAAACACTGCAGAGATTGTAATTATCCTCCACTGATATTATTAGTATTAACCTGCACTACATGAGGTAGCAACAGTTACTTCTATTTGTTAAAATAATGAGTTGCCATCAGCTATAAAGTAACAGTTTGATCATTTAAAAAAGAAAATAAGCATAAAGAGTGACTAGTTTTTTTTTTGCTTTTGTTTCATTTTGTTGTTTCGCAGGAACAAATACGTTCTTGGGTCTTTACAACAGACAGCTGGTGGTTAACTTAGCTTAGCATTATAGCACCTTGCAGCAGGTGGTTACATGTGGTACTATTTCCTGATCAGCTTTCCTGCAGTCTTGTTATGTCCATTAGGTTGCCAGGTAAACAACACCAGTTCGAGAAAGTATCCTCAACTGGCCTAGAAGCAGACTGTGATATGACTACAAAAAATACAGCTTGGATTTTTATTCCTCACACAAAGTGAGATGTGATGTGTTATCAGCATCCTTTTGCTCATTTAGACTAATAAACTACTTTTTCTCTGCTTGATGTAAATTTCCCAAAACATGAAACTATTGCCATAATCGTATACTGTAATTGTAACCTGTAATTATATTTATGTTTCAGGAAGTAAATATATCAACACCACAGCTTGTTTTATGTCATTTTACAAAAAAAACCACTGCTTTCATTTCATTCAGTTTCTTGATATTGTCTTTATTTTCAATAGAAGCTTGAACAGCATCAACTGGATTTAAATCACTCTATAGGCAGAGTGTCATCACTATTTTTTCCTTTAATGGGAAAACATGAGATTAACTCCTTATGAAAGTATCCAACAACCAATGGAAAGCTGCACAGTTGTCAACAATACTATACCTATGAGACATTGTCACTTGATGGAGCAGAAAAGCCAAGGAGTTTGACAAAGGTGTGTGTGTCTGTCTGTGTGAGTGAGTAAGGCTTGCAGAATTTACCTGCAGCTAATTAGTCTTGTCTAGCTGTCTGACATATTGTGTTCAGGGTCATGTATATTTCATGAGAAGAGGCTTCCTGCAAAGGTCATTGTGGAATTTTCAAATGAAGAGACACCTGCTTTATTCATCACATATAATTGTATGAATTATCAACTCTTTGCCTAAGTTTCGAACTCTCTGGAGATAAGATACAGCGCTGGATAGTTTAGTATAGGTTCTATTGAGCACAATCATTTTTTTTTTTTTGCAATTACAGGGTGCTGAAGATGATTATTTCAGTAACATTGTTGGAATCATCAAAATAGTTTCGTACAATAATTACTGCTGCTGCTCTTACATTGAATTATTGCGTGTGTGTGTGCTTTTGTGTGTGTTCGCACATGTGTCACTTTGTGCTGAGCGAGAGAAACAGAAGAAGAACAGGGTGAGATGAAGAAACTGTCAGTGTGCTCCCGCTCATTAGAGCTGTATTTTACACATAGAGGGGAGTCCAGGGAGTACTTCTGTTTGATCTGCTTTGCATAAACCAATCCAATCTAACCCAGCTTGTGAGGAAAAATCAATTAAATTCTCTGTAATTGGACTGACAGTGCACTCCAAAGTAGAACAGCAATCAATATTAAAAATGAAAAATGAAGCTAAAGGCCATCTCACTCCATTGATTTGCAGTGAGAGGAGGAGGGATGTAGATATTATTGCCACATAGGAATATGAGCTATTGAGCTCCATAATGTTGTTATTGTCTCAGTATTGAAATGGATAGGCTGAAAGTGAGCATGGGCTGACAGCGCCAATTAGGGATCACTGATCTGTAAACAGAGCCAGGTCAAATTGTATTTGCAAATACTTTGTTTATAGTGGGGAGTCATATGGAGGGATGGAGGACGCTTCACTGTTCAGTGTTAAGACACGTTAACACAAGCACCATGTTTTACTTTATGTTTTATGTAAGTTATTCTCAACAACTTACAAATTACCTGAAGCATGTTGTTAATACTATTTACTTAGCACGTTGCTGGATCTTATCACATCATTTTTCTCATCTCCATGCAGAGCCATTAAATGTGTCTCCAACAGCTCCAGAATCACAATTCACTCATATCATTGTTTTCTGTTTACTGCAACATAATGAAAAACCAGATGCTGTGACATTGTGATGTTTGACAGCTACTCTAACACTGGTGATAAGAAACATGTTTTCACAAGTCCAAGGATTATACGCCCACCTGGACAAAAACAAGGTGATCTGTCAACATCGGCATACACAGTTAACCAAGACGGCACATTCACATGGCACAGTTTGCCAGAAATTACCAGATAGAATCGATAGTTTCCTTAAATGTCGGATACCTTTTATGTAGCGTCTGTGAAAAATTGCAAACCTGGGTAGGTCACTACTGCTCTAAGATGACAAAAAAAAAAATGAAGGTACGTTTCCTGAAGTGTTTTCACCAAATCTGCAAACTCAAAACACAAAAGCATAACTGCACATCATCTACACAAACTTCAAATATCTGCCTACAGATGTCACGCAAATACACAGAAAAACTGTGCATGCATCAGTGGTGGGATTAATTTACAGCTTTTATGAATCACTAAAATACTCTCTGAAATAACCACTTGCCAAAGTCAAACTCTCTTTTGTCACAACATTAAAATGGTTCACATAGTTAGACATAATTTGTAAATCTGTAGGGCACTTTTTTGCAAAACTACTCTACACATATTCTCACTCCCCGAAACACATTTTTTACTGTGACACACACGAGGTGCAAAAACTCTGGTGTTAACAATTAGACACAGACACTCAACAATGGCCATGCTTGTCTTTGCCACCTACTTTGTCCTCCAGTGCATCAGGATTCACATGAAGCAAATGTAGAGAGTGCCCTTGAACGCAACTCAGAAAGGGTGACCCAAGACGATTTCAGCATGTGCAGGTGTGTACTCAGACACTTTCTGTGCTGATGCCTGTGGTTCAGATCCATTCCAACCCAATGTGTTCGTACACTGAGAGTATTTGAGCAGAATTCCATGGAAAGAGAATTTTGTAGATGTCAAAATAAGACATACATGAAACTCTCATTGATTCGATTTTGAAGGTGTATGTGATTTTTGGAAGTGCTTTGGGTTTCCATTTTTCTTTGGCCTTTTATGGAACCCTAAATGTATTTACAGTATGTGATAAACATTATGTTCTGCAAGCGCTGGATGCAGTCTTTTCCATGTGTAAAAACTGCTCTGTAGTGTCTATGTACATGTTGACTGACTGAGTGTGACCTGAACGCACTGTTTGCTTTTGATGTACAGTGGGTAAAGGGGTTTTGGGGGCAATTGTTTGATTTTGTCAGAAGAGATTTTGTAATTGTAAGTTTAACCTCTGATTTTGAGTGTACCTAATGATGTACCTAATGATGGCCTTGGATAGATGCAAAAAAATTATACTCTTGCTTGAGTCATCTCAAAATTAATGGATTTTTGATCCAATATTGGGGCCAAAAATAGGACCAAATTGGGACAGGAAATGTAACCTAGGTGTAAGTGCATTTTATCTGGAAAACACTGCCCGAAATGGTCTTATATACTGCTATAAATAAGACACTGTGTTAAATGTTGGGATCCTGGTGGTTTTTCTAATCCAGACATGTGGGTTTTTCATGACTCACCAGTCCCATTCCAGGTTTTGCTCGTAACCCATCGTGGAACCTGCCCATTTAAACACAAATAAATTGCAAGTGATTTTTCAACAGCGGTCATTTTTGTGAAACACTCTGCCTTGCATAACTGGTTCGATTCCCAAAATGTACCTGTGAGAGAATTAAAAAAAAAAATATTCGAAAAAATAGTGGCACATAATTTTCGTGTCCTTTTTACCGTGTTACATGCAAATTCTTGTATAAAAATAGTATAAAAATGTGTTTTATCGGAAAAATAATTTCTCTTTTATATTTATTTTTTAAAATAGACCCAAAGTGCTTCCAAATTTGCTTCACAACATTAGTCTACATCTGGTTTAAAAGTTTAGCCCCTCTGCATTCATTCATTCATTCATTCATTCATTCATTCATTCATTCATTCATTCATTCATTCATTTTCCAAACTGTTAAATCCTTGAGAGGGTCATATACTGGGTCAAAAGCTGAGTATACCCTGATTGGGTCACCAGTTCATCACAGGGTTTATAATTTAGCAGTTGTGGAAAAATGTAATATTCAAAAAGCAATCACTAAGAGAAACAGTGCCTACAACAAAGAATAACTTTTGACAGATAGCTCCCTCACAAGCATATTAATAATGCCTACAAATACTTTATCAGTGTCTGGCAGATACACACCCTAATGTCAGGCAATGTCAAGCAAGTTTAGCGTGCTATTCTCTTGTTCTATTATGGCTCTTTGGCAAAGTGTAGTAAACATAATACATCACCTAGTCACGGATCTGTCTTCAACCTCACTCTTTCTTTTTCCTCTCTTGCTCTGTCTGTCTTTCTCTGCGCTCTGTCCTGCAGAACCCCAGAGCTGTAAGGATTCTAAAACTATGGCCCACACATTGGCTCTGAAAGCTGGCAGATGGATCGACAGACAGATGTGGACTAATCAGCAGACAGATGGATTGACCAACTTCTAAAAGACAGGCAGATGTTCAGATAGTTAGACAGTGAAATAAAATTACACTTGTAGGTCATGAAGGACCCCTAACATGAAATATACACATATCCTCTAAGAACTCCTGGGTGTATCTGACAACATTTATCATTGTGATGCTATGGGGTGTATACAAAAGGTTCAAAAATCTAACATTTGGAAGAATCTTTCAAAACACTAGAAAAATATTCAGAGAGCTTAAACCAAGGCAAACCAGATCAAATTCATTTACTCCTAAAATGATTTCCTGGACCTTGAAAACCTATACATGGCATTGGACTCACATTTATATTATCTATACTGTGGAGTTATATATGATTCTGTTGAAACTGGCCCTATCTCGCAATGATAAAGAATCTTGCAAAACATTCCTGGATCCAGACAGTGATCTGGATCACCACCAAAATGTAATCATGTGTTCCTTGTGCCTGAATCAACATATCCTTTAAATTTCATCAAAATCCTTCAGCAGCTTTTTGCGTTATTTTGCAAACAGACAAACCCCAATGAAATCACAACCTCCTTGGCGGAGATAATAAAAAAAAAAAACTATGGTCCAGTCTCAGGAAGTGTGCTATTAGCAGTTAGTATTAGTGTATAATAAGCCCAAAGTCAAGTATAACATTAACCTGGAAAAGGATTTAACAGTGCAGACTCAAGGTGAAACATGCAATCCACACCGTCAACATGTAACACATGTGACTGTAGATTTAGAAGTCACGTTTCTCTGTGATTGCACATTAGGATGATATGAATTTACACATGTGTTCTTTAGGGCTTCCAGGTTAACACATTAGAGAAGGAGCGCACCCTCCTCTGTCTACACCTCTCCATCCCATCCCCTCCTTCCACCTCTCGCTGTCCTCTCCTGCCTGTCAGCTTATCAGGACCCTGGCAGACACTCTGATCAGGGTTGCTAAGCGCTGCCCGTATGTTTGTTTGCTCCTTATCCCACCTCATGGCATGGCATGCGGCACAGTGCGCCCCGAGCCCCTCAGTGAACCCTGCATGGAGGAGAGAGATAAAACAAAAAAACTGCCATGAAGATTGCAGTCAGAGAAGAGGCAGAAATCATCACTGGAGGAATCTGTATGCCCTTCCCCTAGGAGAGGAGAGGAGAGGAGAGGAGAGGAGAGGAGAGGAGAGGAGAGGAGAGGAGAGGAGAGGAGAGGAGAGGAG
>JAPTYQ010000018.1:33814134-33826248 GCA_029814465.1 Ostorhinchus cyanosoma
GAGGAGAGGAGAGGAGAGGAGAGGAGAGGAGAGGAGAGGAGAGGAGAGGAGAGGCTGAAGTTGCTGTTTCATGGAGGTTGGGATGTGGTTACATACTGGTACACAGCTGCCTGCAGTAGTTGGAAAGAAAGCAACTTTTAAAGAAATCATCCCTTCGGGGCTTGCATCACATCTGGTGCCTTTTGGCTGGTAACATCTTTGCTATATGATTTCACTTAAATTCTTTATTACCTGATGTTACAACTGATCGTTAAAGCACTTTTCATACCAGGTTATACCTCTAAGTGCTTCATGACAGTGGTTGTCAAAGTTGTTTTCATCACCACAAAGCACTAAGGGTGCCCTCCCTCAGTTTTACACCATTTGTGAGAATGTTTAACAATGCATGTAACATATGTGAAGGCATTTACATGTATTCATCTTTTATTTTATTTTCAATGTGTGAATGGGTCATTATGTACCTTAAAACATCTTCCTACACTGTCTTGTAACACCCTGTGCTCTCGTTTCCGTGTATAGGACACGGGTCATATTTTCTGAGTTCTTGAGCAATTTCTCTTCTGCTGTTTTGCAGCAGTGACAGCGTGCTACACTGTTGACAACCATGTAAGCACATGAGCGCAACCTATGATAATGGTAAGTTTTTTATATATGTATGAATGCACTTTCCTAAAATTTATTTTTAAAAACCCTTTAACAAGTTCCTTAGGATATGATGAGTTTTGATTAAAAGAGTAATTGGAGACGTTATCTGTGGCCACAGTTAGGCTTTGAATTTAATTTAGCAGGAAGTGATTAGTTCAGGTAAAGCACTGTGGAAGCACGAACAGATGCATGCCTGAGTGAGAGATTCAGACATTAAGGAGAAATAGTTCCCCAGCAGAGAATCTATGTCTGCTTTTATGGGACTGAACAGGACTAGTACTGATACATACGTCTGAAAATGTACTGTGCAACATCACCTGTGTGCCAAGTCTCTTCTATGATCCCTTTATGGTTCAGTGTAAGTTTAGGTGACTAAACTGACAGTTGCAAAGGTTGGGAAAACATTTTTGAAGAATAAAAGGAACAAATATAAACTGTTGAGACTGCACGTTAAAGTTTGTCTTTTATGCATTTGAAGGCTGGAGAAATACTGCCACTTTTCTTTTCTTTTACTGTGCCTGGAGTCAAGAAATCTGCCTCATTATGACAGTAATATCTAAATAAAAGTAATAGCATACTTCATAGCTTCATTCTTGGTAAGCAAAGCCAGGTCTAGAACTTTATGTCATGATGAAGGTCAAAAACAGAGGCAGGACAAAAAATATATTGTAAAGAAACCAACAGTAAAAAGATAGGCATAGCCAAACAGCGAGAGGGAAACAGAAAGAGGGAGAGATGAGAGACAGCACATAGCCTGGTGGAGGGAGAGGAGGAGGCAGTGAGTAAATAGTCAGCGGCTCTAATAGGAATATCAAGCCAGTGAAAGGTAAACAGGCTTCTCTAGGCAGATACAAAGGCAATGTGGCGGCTTTGAGAGCGCTGGAGTGCCGGCACGCCACTGTGGCACGACGATAACGGCCCCAGGCCTGCCTGCATCCCAGAGATAAGGCCGAGCACTGGCATGTGTCGCCCCTGATCCCAATTTCACAGTCAATATTCATCCAGCCCGACAAACAAGCAACATTTAAGATAAAAAATAAATATAGAGTCCTTCTGCTATTACCTCCTGTTTATTAATCTGCACACAGCACCCACTGCCTTTTAAACAGTAGTAAACACCCAGCCTTCCCCACCACAACCCCTCCCTCTTCCCTCCATCCGACCCCCACCCCCTTCCAGGCACTTCACTCCTCCTCTGAATCCTCTCCTCCTCATCTTCCCCCTGTCTTCCTGCACATCTGGGGATTTGCATGGCTTCGCTTATTCTACAGCTATTGCCTCAGGGGTGTGTGTGTCTCTTTGTGTCTTTGCATTTGTGCACAAGTTTGTGTGTATGTGTGAGCAAAAGCACACCTGTGTATACATATGTACATTATAATGTGCACAGATACATTTCAGATAGAAGTGTGCCCAAAACTGCAGTGTGCGTACATTTGTGTGTACATTCTCTGGTTGTTTGAGCATCTTTGCGTGCAGTGTTTGTTTATCACATATGGAGCCTGGCTGAAGCTATAAACCTGAACCATCTCTCACCTGGTACCAGCACAGCAACAAACAGTCTAACAAGCCATTTACACTGCCATGTTCAGTACCAAAATCAACATTTTCATTTCATTATGTAAGATTTGTTTATGCAGATATGCTTACCCATGTGAAATCTATATTGGAGTCTGTTTTTGTCTTGGTCATTTACTTTTATTAGCCAAGTCTATTTCTAAGCTAATGACTATCTTGGAAACCTTCATTCACAATAACAGCGTGTACACTGTATTCTATGCAGAGAACACGGGTCATTTTTTCCATAACAAGCCTCTACAGTGTCAACGATGCACAACACTAGCTACCATTAGCTTAGAAGGAGAGTCTGTTATTGTGAACAAATGAGTAGATCCCAGTACACGTGAACACATTTCCATAAGCACATGACCATGCAGAGATTTTACACACTGAACCTTCCAAACCCATGAACTGTTCTAGACCAGAATAACCACTTAGCTTTCTTATACTTACAAATAATACATACCAGGGCAGACTTTCTGATTAAATAAATCTTGAAAAACAATAAATGCAATTGAAAATTACAGTAGAAAAAGGATGTTATTCTTTTGGAAATATTCCACACAAAAAATAAGATGAGTGGATTAAATGACTAGCAAAGATTGATATCATTTGGAAATACAGGCCTTTAGCTGCATGGGATAGGCCAGCTGGGCTCTGATTACCATCTGCAACAGTCACAGAGAACAGTAAACCCAGAGCTAAGCACAGATACTTGGCCTACAGTACAGTTTGCTTTATTTCTTTTGGTGGAATAAGCAAAATCCATCCTCTTCTTTTAGTTTCATTAGTTTGTGACAGAGAAGGTGAGATACAGCCTTGACACAGGTACATGCACACACCTATTGTAGTTTTCAAGGCATTACACTCAGCTAGTCCCATTATTTGCTGGCAGCTGGAATATAATCATTCTTACCAGTGCTCTTTATTGCTCCCTGACCGCCAGTGTTCAGCCTCCCTATCATCCTCACCATTACACCTGACCTGCCTCATCACAGCTCACTCACTCATCCCCTCCCATCTCTGTGGCCTTCTCCTGCCCTTCCTTTCTCTCTTCAGCACAGACCTGTCCATGCCTGGCCAGCTGGCCATATCCCTTTAAATCTGGCCTGAGCTGAGCCGCTGTCTCCAGGAGATTACTGCACACTCTCCTAGGCTCCACAGATGGGAGAGACAGGCTGCCAGCTGGCACAGGGACACCCACTATCCCCACTGGAAACTGGCCAACAGGCCTGGCTCTCTCTGCTCTACACTCTGCCCATTCACACTCTTGATAGCTAACCCTACTGACTTCCTGCTCTTGCATTTCTCTATCCCTCCACCTCTCTGTCTACTACAGTGATAGAAGAAGTTCTTGGATCTTTTACTTAAGGAAAATTCGCACTGGCACCATCTCTCTCCTGCTGTCTCAAGCTGATTTATTAGAGTTGTGAAAATGTCATTCACTTCTATTCTAATTTAGTTTTGTGAGTGCATAAACAGTTTTATTTATCTATTTGTTTTGAGTTACAGTTTTTCATACATTGAGAGAAAAGTTTTGATTTATACAAGCTGAAAATATATGATAAAAGAATGCACGACATCAAAACTAGTCCTTTTTAAATGTCCCATTTTGTGCAAAGCAATTGTATTATTTCACACCATAAACCCTTAACACTGCACAACCTGCTGCAGAGCTCAGTAATTAACAGCTGGAGCTAAATCAAAGATGAACCTTAAAATAGTCTAACAGCGTTACATTGTCCATTATAGTTTTTATTCAGTTGTCAGTTTTAGAAAACGTTACGCTTCATTTGAACCTGAGCCTCTATTTTCTATACTAACCCTAGTTTCAAGCATGTCATTGTCTTTCTCTTCCACACAAGCACATGCATACACACATACACTCACTCTTTATCTCACTGGCCTCCATTTTTTGAAGGCAGAGGAGAGAAAGGTGGGGACTGAGGGTTATTGAAAGGTGTCACATGTGCAGATGTGATAAAGGTGCCAGGTAGCGATAACCAAGCACCCTTCATCACTATGTAACAACACACAGCTCTTGAGTTAAAACAGAACACACACACACACACACATGCACACTCACACATGTATATAATGTTTTAGGGTAGGACAAGTTCATTATCCCTGTGTGTGGTGGCATGATAAGGCCTAGATCTCCTGAAATAGCTGCGCTATTGAGTTAAGACCTTCCAGCTAAATAAAAAAAAAAAAAAAAACCTGAGGTAGAATATATATCATTATCGTTTCTGCTCTGTTATCTGCCGGCTTCTATTACAGGAGAATAAACCACTTTCCTCCTAGAGGTAAACTGCTATGAAGAAATATATTTTCCCATGTAGTGGGGATGCATTGTTGTATAATACTCCATAATGACACTGTTTTCCCTATACTTACATATAACAACCTCCTGCTGTATTTCCAAGAAGGCTAAACTGTTCCTTTGCCACATTTGGCACTTTCTGCATATAGACCATAGGGAATGTGTCAAGTGCACCAAATCTGAGGACAACACTGTCAACACGCCCGTCTCACTGCTACAGATAGTAATGTGATATGAAAATGACTCCTCTATCTTTAGATCAGTGATTTGTTCTCTTGAAGTTTTTCGACTTTTCTCTATATTTCCACACACTTTTATTTTACAGGGAGCATCAGTTCCCTGTTTGGTGTGTGTACGGTTCTATATAACAGGATGGCCTGAGCTGGCTCAGAGAAAATGTGCAGAAACTTTTCTCCCCAGCCTTCTGTCGGACCACCTGCTGAGCACTGAGATGATTACAGTGCGAGATTGCTGTGCCAGATTACTATGACCTGAAGGACCCCTCCAGATGGACACGTACACACACACAGATACACATAAAACACACACAAACACCTGGCATCTCATTTTAGGACACTATTTTGCAACCATAGCTGCTTGTGTTGATTACACAGATTGCATATAATACATACTTACAAACACTCAATCATCACTCATGACCATTGGTTTGGTGCATGAATAGAGGGCAGTTTGTCAGCAACGGATGTGCATGAGTTCACAAGTCAAGGGAAGGGTTAAAGGTAACATCCATGGATCTGACTTTAGAAGAGTGAAAGTGTCCATTACTGAAGGACTCACTTGTAGGTTTAGGGTAGACTAAACCTAAACTCCACCTCATCTAATTTAACATTTTGTGCCCCGACCTTTCCAAATATCATTAAGTGAAGCCCAATTTCTTCTTTACATCATCTCTGGTCTATTTTGTATTGCGATTCTTTGTGCCTGGTCTTTACATAACCAGTCTGAGTTTTTTTAGTTAAGGGGAGAAAATCTCTGCACTTCACTCAAATATAGTATGTGACAGTAATTCACTTTAATGTTGGATGCCACATGCTGTAAGCCAAAAAAATACAATACGTACAACACAATAATTAACACAGCACATTAATAGCAGCATTAATGTATCTTCAAGGTCAGACAGTCATTGTGTCTCTGGGGGTTGCTCACAATCTGACTGCTGATCTTTCTTCAAATTTTGCATCATTGTGAATGGTGCTGCTGCTGCATTCTCTGATCTTAACAATAACTCAATAAGAAAACTTTTTCAGCTTGTACTTAGATGATGGCCAAAACCCACAACTTGGATAACCAACTTATTGCAGTACATTGTGTGACAAAATATTTTATGCTCAGCAGGTCTCCTCCGAGTCTGACTATGTTTTTCATAGTACTTATAGAGTGAATTAATTAACACAAGTAAGACAAGAGACTCAGGTGCTCTCATCAGCATTACAACAGAAGCACTGATGCAAGATACAGTCTCAGAATATGTAAATCAACATGCAGTTCTTTACATGATTAATGTGACAACAAGGAAGACAAGGAGATTTTATACAAAACGTGTTAAACATTTTATTTTTTTAGACTGTGCTGTACTGTATTTTGAAGCTGCTTCCTGTTTCTATTTTTAATCAGTGCATTAACCCATAAAGACCCAAACAGAAGCATCTACTGATCTAAAATGTTGATTAACTGTTGAACTGTTAATCCTATCAATCCATGCAAATAAATGGTGTAAAATACAGTATGTCATCTTTTTATTGTCATCAGAAATTACCCATTAGGACGTTCAGAGGCTCCTTAGTGAACGTGGAAACATTGTTATCTTCTACAACATTGATTCACCAGTAAAACTAATGGAGTTTGATAAATGACAGTGGATGGAGACACTTGATTTATATTCAGTTAATGATATATTTTGCTGAAAAAGTCACTTTTTCTTCAGTTTTCTATGTTTTTCATCTAATAACCCTCAACTTTAATCTGAGTTTTTATAAACATCTACATGCTCAGTTAATAAATTATAGGAAAATAATTGATTTTCACTAAACAAACACAAAATACAAAAGATAATGTCACAATAAATGGGGATAAATCACTTAAGATAAGTTAAATATAGAGAAAAATATTTTGGAACTGCCATAAAAGTAGCACTGGGTCTTTATGGGTTAAAGCGTACCTGTACTGGTCATGTTTACGGCATTAATTCAATAAAAAATCACCATAAATGCACCACACTGGACCTTTAATTACGTGAATTTCATACAGAGGCAGAACCAATGGGGAGCAGCCATTCCCAGAAGTGACGTACCATCTTCCATCCGGCAAACGCTATCATTCTATCAAATGTTCTACCTCTCGATCTGCCATTACTTTCTTTCCCCACTGCTGTGCGTAGCCTTAACTCCATATCACATACTTAACTATGTATGGTGTGTGTTTTATATTTGTACTTCAGTATAAACGCACTTTATATTCATGCACTTGGTCCACATGAGTGTTGGTCGATCCATGGAGGCACCTGTCTTTTTATTCCTCTTATTCGTGTAATTTTTTTGTTTTTTTACTGTTTTTATTGTCATTTTTAATTATTTTTTGCTTTGTTTACTGTCCTTCATGTAACTTTTTTGGAGGTCTTGCAACCTGTTTACTATGCAATTTTTTTCAGCAAATAGGAAATAAATTGATTCTTGATTCATTGTTGATTCTGGGTGGTTGAGTACGAGCAAACAAGCAGCAGTCAGTGATTGAGATTGAGTGGCATGTGTTCAAGAAGAAAACAATGGCTAGCAATTTTGATGTAAATGGTTACCTATTCAATCTGATAATGCGTTGTCTTACTCTGGTTCTGCTGCATGGTTTCAGTGACCAGTTCATTACAGCCCAGGTCATTGGACAAATCAACGTCTCCGCATCACTACTGGTGCTTGAACAGCCCGTGAAGGAGCTGACCATGCCTGACTGACAGAGCAGTGACTTAGTACTTACACGTAGTTGACAAGGGGCTATGACGAAATTACCTGATGGAACCGCTAGTATTATACATCATCTTCTGAAGTAGCTAAATTCACTACAGGTACCCTTTAAAAGACCTAGTCTGACTGGAAACACCGAAAACGTTTTAATAACACATTTTTAACAATGGAAAAGATTACATATTGATAAACGATAAAAGGGAATAAGTACGGTTTCAGCAAGAAATAACTGTGGATGTGGAATGTGGATCTGTTTGGCATTGCACTATGTTAAGACAGAAAACAACACATTAGATAGAAAACAACAAAGAAATATTACTCTACAAGAACGAAATCTTGGATGAAGATTATGACAAACTATGTAAATATTTGAAACATTAGACCAGTTTGGCTCGGTTGTTCCCTGCCTCTCAGCGCAGGAAAACTTTTGAATCACAGCACTAGTGGATAGAAACATGTTGACTCTCCGGCAATTTCAATGAAACGTGTGGTATGTCTGAATGGAAACCCACCTTTTGACTCCATATGGGTGGTGGTCAAAAAACGTGTGTTAAAATCAGCAGGACCAAGTCAGTGTGAAATGAGGAGTGTATGCAGACAGGAGCAGACAGGAGCAGAGGGAGCGGTCTATGTTAACTGACGTGACAGTGCATCACTTTGCATCATACGTGATGGACTGTCAGATTGTCTCACATCCAACTGCACATCTCTCTTCACCAGACTGTGGACGTCACATGATATCAATGAAATGGAGAAGTTTACTTGAGGCTCTGTCCTCATCACTCCACTCCATGTATGCGCCCCCTCCAACCAATAACACCCCCCTACCCTCACCCCACACACCCACACTCCTCCACCCCTCCACCCGCTTTCCTCTCCTGCCATGTTTGCAGAAGCGAGGGCTTTGGAGGGTGGCACTCTGATGGCGTGAAGCCAGATGGCAGCCACAAGGCAGGCGACGTGGCGCAGAGCAACGAAGGGTGCACACATACACACACCCCCATACACAATCACTCACTCACACTTTCTCTCCTTAATGAACAGCCATGAATTATTCATCACACACACTTGCATACACGCACACACGCCTCTCGCAGGACACATACACAGCTCCTGTCAGCAACAGAAGGCTCTGCGACTTCTCTCTATTTTATTATCATTTCTCTAGGCATTTTCCTTGGTTGTAAAGGAATACCAGGTGGTGCTCGACCCCTCAAACTATCAACTCCTCCTCCTTCCTCCCTCCTATTTCCACCTCCGTGCACCCTGTCCCTTGCTCACCCTCTCTGTCTCGGTGCCTGTCATCCCCTCAGCCTGTTTTTCAGTTGCCTCTTCTTTCTCTCCTGCTCTGACTTTCCTTCTCTTCTGCTCATCATGAGTAGGTACTTTTCAGGTCTATACACAGAGAAAAAGAAACAAGGGAAGCAAACAAGGGAAAGAGTCTCGTTGACAGTTTTCCAAGAGGTTATAGGTAGAGAATTCACATGGGGAAATGCCTGCCGAGACTGGGCTCACTTCTTCTCATCCAACCTCAGCAGATCTCACTGTAGAGACAAAGTCAGGAAGTTTAACATTGAAGATGGAGAGGTTGCTTAGTCTCAGTGTGCACAGCATGGACACTTGATATGCATAGTGTTCGAAGTACTTTATCAATCACCCCAAACACAACACTACCATTCTGAAAATATTTTTTTGCACAAATATTTATGCATTCCCACTGACATTTCCATTAATTTAACAAACATACTAAAATATTTATCTTATTTTCTTTAGTATTACTCAGAGATCTGCTCAATTAATTTGTTGCTACTTAAGGAAATGGCCTATTTGTACTGACTGATCATATTTTAAAATGATATATTATAATAAATATATTGATATGTTAATAAATCATATTTTCCTCATCATTGTGATAAGATCAGACATAATAAACACATTGCAAAAGGCTGTCTGAAAAATAGCGACTAAGAAAAATATTTTTTATTCACACAGTACTTACTTATATCTGCTTCAGTTTTGATTAGAAGTACATGTTTAATTTTGTCAAATCTTATAAATTTAGCTTTTATCTATTGACTGACAGCAAATTTGAAAAAAAAAACTTCAGTTGTTGTCTTTCTCTTTACTTGTTTTTTTTTATTATTATCATTATCCTCATCACATTACTGAACAATTCAATTGAGCATTGTAGATTTACATCACCTTCACAGTAGTCTTTATATAATTTCTACACATGTTCTAAAAGGGGCTGTTATGTCACATTCTTAATTATGTTCATTCTGAGAGTATTGGTCATCGCTACTGTCCATTCTGACTTCAAGTGGCTTAAACATTTTAATTTTTTTTTGCACAATGTTATCTTTCTAAAGATAGTTGCTTTTTAAAATAATGTAATGTGCGAGAAGGTTATTCACCGCTCAGCTTCTCCTTTTCTCTACATGGGGGTAGTGGGTGTGACAGATATGACGGATGGATGGATGAAAACTTGCCCTCGCTGTCAGAGAGGTTCAAGGTATAAAAAGGAGATGTGAAGGGGAAGGGGTGGGTCTGCTGGAACAGAGGGAGGAGCAGAGCTCTCTGGGGAGACAGAAGGAGGAGGAAGTCTGATAAGGTGTGTGTGGATGAGAGCAGAGATTGAGCAAAAGTAAAAAGGGAGGGGGGAAGGGGCTAGAGCTATAGAGTAACAGAGGAGAGGGACAGACTATGCTGTTGTAGGAAAGGTCACCAGCCTCCCCTGTGAGGTTGAGTGGTATTTGAACCTCACGTCTGTGGTTACAATGTCTCTTCACTGTCACTGTGTGTTCGCCTGTAGGTGAAATGTGCACTGCTGTGCACGTGTGTGTTTATCTGGCAGCGGACAAAGACGGAAGCTGGGTTTAATTGTCTGTAACAAAAAGCTGACTCCTTTAGGATCCATTTCTGTGCTGAGTGTCATCTGAGAGACCACGGTAAACATAAACACACACACTTTCACAGTACAGCACAAAGGGCCTGGAAACAGACCCTGAACTGTGTTCAACATGTCAGTGTGTGAGCAGAAAAATTGCAAAGTTACACACACAAACACATGCTGCAATGCCAGTGGTTTTAGTTAACATTACTTTAACTAACATTAATGCACTGGAAATTCATCCTAAGCTTCAATAAAATATTTATTTTCTATGTTACATTTATACATGGTTGTGTATTTACATGAAGTTTGTGTCTGCATGTGTGTTGATGTCTGTTGACACTCCCTGACTACATTTGTATGGTAACAGTATCTACTGCACAATGTTGCAGCTGCAGAGGAGCAGAACTGAGGCAAAGAAAAAAAACACAGTTGTAAGCATCAGAATTTTTGTAGGAAATCCATCCTAAAACCACAATATAGAAATCAATAGCCTATGTTGTGGCTCTTATCATGGATATAGGAAACAAAGACCACATTAGCTTAGTAATGGAGTTAGTGGACTGTATTTCAGTGCAAAACAGACTCAAACAATAACTTGATGTGGGCACTGAAGCATGCACAATTCACCATATCTGCAACATTTAAAAAACTAAATCACAATTAGGTGGAAAAATAACAGCCTTGGCATCCAAATAAAGTCACTATGGCCTATTGCAGAGGTATTTACAGCCGTTAGCATGCTAATCAGTTATACTAACACCATCATGTGTTGTAATAAGTCATCAGTGTCCATGTTAGCCCTGTGTCCAACCTGACATGATGAGAACACAGTGCTGTTTGAGTTGGTGTTGTGGATGCACCAAGAGAAGTAATACATCCATGTTTGGTGTTAGATTGGATCAGCCATAGGGCCCTGTGGCTGTAATTGGCTCACTGGTTGTTATGACATTGAAATACGTGCTAATACAATTAACATGCAAATACTGCAATGGGCTTCTACCCTTATCAAGATGCAATAAGGATAAATTGCTGAAACCTAAGAGAAACAACCATTATTGCTTGTTTAAAAGTCTCTCGACACCTTAGACAAACACCGACATGTTAAAAATCACACAATGACACAAACAAACGAACAGATCGAAGCAAAGGTAGACTGGAAACACAACGTTAAATTACTAATGTTTTTGTACAGAGAGTCTGGTGGTTTTGAAGAGAGCCTGAAGGCTGCAGTTGTCACCAGAAGGGACCGTCTGACTCCTTTGGCAGTTTGGCAGGAAACACCAATACTACAACTTAGTGGTAAAACGCTGCCGCCCACTGTTGAGAAGTTGTTTGAATGTTAATCTTACACATTATACTGTGATCTTTAAGTCTTAACCCTAAAACGCTAGGTTGTATCAGTAATTTTCTCACAGGATGAGAATAAAACAGACCGAGCAGCTTAATTCCCCAAGACATGAATGGAATGAAAATAAAAGACCAAAGTGAAGATGAGTATTCTGCAAATAATTCACTGATTACTTTCATTTTTATCGTGCTTTCTTTTCTTTTCTTTTCTTTTCTTTTCTTTTCTTTTCTTTTCTTTTCTTTTCTTTTCTTTTCTGTAGCTGGTGGAGGTTGAATCTACCCCATGGGGATTAATAAAGTTTTATTACCTCCGCCAAGCGCGGAGCGCTAAAAGCGGAGGTTATGTTTTCGCCGGCGTTTGTCCGTGTGTGTGT
>JAPTYQ010000018.1:33850784-33864337 GCA_029814465.1 Ostorhinchus cyanosoma
ATATACACACACACACACACACACACACACATATATATGTTTTGCTTTGTCTCGTCCATGTGTTTTTCTATGGATGTTTTATATGATTGACTGCATGTGCATCATTTATGTAACAGTGAAGTGCTTTTCTTCATGTTTCCCTATAGTCCTTCTATGAAATCAGCAGTTTAAATAGGATGTTGGTCTGTTTTCACAGCAGACGCAAGGAGTAAATTAAAAGCAGTGGCTGACAGAGAACCATATGGTAGCAGTCTCTGCAAGAGAAAAAACACAGCAAAGATTAATTGATAATAGCTGGCACTTCCACCACCTCCAACAGGGATATTAGTGTGTTTATGCATGTGTGAAGGCGTCTGTGTATATGCATGCAGTACATGTGTGTATGAAGGCAGATTTTAAACAGCATGCTTATATTGAAAGGCCCAGGAGGGGGACCTGTCAGACAAGATGGTTTGTATTGTCTGTGGCATCAACATGCCTGCATTTTTAAACTTGCCATCTCATAAGAGATGCTGAAGACTTAAACAAGCAACACATTACTCATGCGTGAGAGCTTTCAGGGCACTGTTGGATTCTGTTGTTAAATGTGGATTTCCTTGGGTCTAGCTGTTTGGTGATGATTGTGAGTGCACATAATCCATTCATTGTAAAACCTGGTTTTTGATGAAGGAGGACAAACATTGTATTAACATAATTTCTGAACATGATTGAAAGGAGTCACTTGGAAAATAGAGCCAAAAATAAACATTATTCCAGGACAATCACTTGCTTCTACATGGCCTTTTGTGTTGTCTAATGGTCAGTGACCCCTTCAGCTCAGGGATGGTTGAAATTAAAGCTTGATGTCAGACAGGTTTGATGACAGGGTGAAGCCCCCTGCAGGGATGTATAGCGCTGGAGGGAGAGGAGAAAGGAGAGAGATTTTCTTTGATTGGATAGACTGATGCAAAGAAAAGGAGTGAAAGAAAAAAGTATAAGAGAGAGAGAGAGAGCGACGGAGAAAGACCACTCAGGGGAAATCAGCTCTCTCCACTCATAAACAAATTCATCATCAGCTCTGACAAACCACACGCCGCATAACGATGAGCTTAAGTGCACAGAGCAGGAGGAAGGGAGGGCAAGACAGAAAGAGACAAGAGAAGGGTGGCAGAAAAACACAGAGTATATATTTATTCTGAGAAATGACCATCATGCAACTATCGTTTGTGACTACCACTGCAGACCAAGAGTTGCATAAAATTGCTCACGTAGGTTATGATATAAAACTTTTGAATGTGGATAAATTGGTTTGAAGTCCCTTTGTTTATCTTCGATTTGTTACAAAGATAAATAAAATTAGCTCCAGGCTCATCCAGTGCTGCAGCAATGTCCTGTTTTACGTACAATAACAAAAGCATATGAAGTCTTAGAGTGAAGGGGTCAGATAAGCAGCACTAATTTGAAAAAAGTACATTTATTCATTAATCTTACTCTAATGACAAAGATTTCAGCTTCGGCTTTGCTTGTGTAGTTTTAGGTGACGAGATGAATGTGATAAGTGATGATGGTAAGTGATGGCAGTTGGGGTGTGGTGCAGCAGAGGGGAGGACATAGACCCTTGAGATGGAGGAGCAGAGGGGGTGCCAGGGGCTGGACTGACAGCCCATAATTACGGCTCATTTTCAGTCATTAAGCCATAGAGTGTGAGCAGCTCTCACACTAAGGGAAGGGCCCTGATTAATAATGAAGCCCCCCCTCTCTCTTTCTCCCCTCTAATACTCTCTCATATACAGATATGCAAACGCACATGTGCAGACATACTCATCAAGATGAACAAGTATATGTACTGGTGCTAAGCATTTGGAATGTCTATGTTACTTCATTTTTGCCTGGTAATCAGTCATATAAAAAGGACAAAAAAAAAACAACAACAACATTTTGCCCAGTTTATGAGATGAGTTTAAAATATTCACCAAAAACACAATATAACTTCATGTTTTGCATTGTGTTGATGAAGACTGAGGGAGCTGTCCAGCAAATTGGTGGTGCTGAATTTAAACTGCGCACACAGCAGGGCCTCCCTCCTTACACCCCTCCCCAATTCTCTGCTCTCTCCTTGTCTCTTCCCGTAGTCTCTCCTCCTCCTCCTCCACTCTGTTCTGGCTGACTGTCAGAGGACCCACCATCTCCTTTGAACTCCTACACCGGCACCCTGCAACGATCAAACTTCGAGCTGCTCCCTGCCATGAAATATTTACCACACAGAAGGGACATATTCAGTCAGTGTCTGTCGAGAGCCTGGTACAAAGGTGCAACATGAAAGACAGAGAGAATATGAAAGGAGGAGAGATGCATTTTGAAGCTGAGGCTCAGACCTTTCTACCATGAAACTGCAAAGAAACATACAGTAACTACTCAGTTAGCATTTTATTGAATGATGTAATATTTTGGCAAAGGATAAATAATGTATGTTATTCCCATGGAGAACAGTAAAAAGGAATAAGAGAGAGAAGATCAAACATGGATGCATTGTTGCTTTCATACAAAAATAAAGTTCACTTTGCTGTTTCGCTTGGTTCCTACTGTACCTGAAACTAAGATTCCCCACGAACAAAGAAAGTTCTTAGGGAAACTTAGGGACCATCAGGACTTTATTTTACACCCAAGAAGTTTGAAAAGAATTGTAGCACTTTCTGATTGTTCAGGAGCTTAGGAGGTGGGTCTTGCAGCACTGAACATGTCAGATTGTTCACTACCTACCTTTTATTTCAGCCATCCTAAAATATAGTTTCAGGTGTGCAGTTTTTATAGTTCTTTGGCACAGTGCCATGTAGTTACAGAAGAAGGATTGTGACAAATGGACTGAGAACAAAGTCATTTTTGAGCATTTATGCTGAGGATGAAATAACATGCAAAATTTATGTATAGCAACTGACATTGCGTTTGCACACATTTGCTTAATGTTTTTCTGAAAGAATCTTTTAGTTACTGGAACTGAAAATGTAGTTTTGATGGCAATGCAGTTTAAATACACCTCAAATGTATAATGAAATTAAATTAAGCAAATGTAAACTATTAAACGCTTAGGCCACCTTCAGCTTTGTTGTTTTTGTATAGTTGAAATCAGCATACATATTCATTTCTTATTCTTTTTTCTTCATATACAGCAAGAACAGACAGGAAACATGTGCACAGCTCAAAACACACACACAAAACCTTCACTGAAATGGGTTGAAAAGGTTAAAGTGATTGTTTAATGTGACTCCTGACCCCAAGACAAGAAGCGACACAAACACAAACATCTGATGTGTTGAATGAAACCTCATAGGAAACATCAGAAAATTTAACCAATAAATCTCATATTGCATATTGCTAATATACAAGTGCAAAGGGAGGTCACATTAAATACTACCACTTTGGTTTATAAAAGCAATTTTTTCATGAAACTTTTGTTTTTCTTGCTGTACATACTTCACATATATCCAGATTGGATCTTATTACAGAGACTAAGAAATGTATGTGTGTGGTCATAACTTTGCTAAACCAACAAATATATTGACTTTAATATAGTACTGCAGGTGTTGAACTCAGATATGAATTGTAATCTCCATCTTTGGACTAGTCAAGATCCAACTCAAACAAAAAAAAAACCTAACATCCTCTCATCCATTTGCAGTTTCCTATCATCATTTTTTCAAAAACATGTTACTGTCAAGTTCAGCAGTTTGAATAATAACCCACCTCTTTCGTCTCAACCCTGCTATTTGCAGGTGTCATCGCTGCTCTACGATACACACACACACACACACACACACACACACACACACACACACACACACGCACGCACACCAGCACCAGCAGCACCAGCACAGACAGGGCCGAGATGGAGCTGGCTGGTCCCAGCTGGTCCCTGCTAACACATTCCACTGCACCCTAATGACAGCGGGCCCCCCAGCCTCTGTGACCCCGGCCCTAACACCCCTTCATGGGCCCCTAGGGATCTGGCAGGGCTAGGAGGGGTGAGGAGGAGGAAGGATGGGGAGGAGGAGGGGGGAGGAGTGACACAGATGAGGGAGGACACTCCAGGTGGTGGGACAGCTCTGAGGGAATTGAAAGTCATGAATATATTAACTGACAGGAGGGGGAGTAATGAATTCAAATTAAATTATATGTGCTGAGCACCAGATGAACACGAGCGAACACGCCAGGGATATTTCAAGGGGGCCGACATAATTACACCTTTCAGGAAATTTGATAAAAAGGAAATATGTGTAAGACAATCAGAGATGCAAAACACAGCTGCCAGACTAGAGCTACACTCTAAGAAAGTTAGATACTATCATTAAGAGAAGTTTTACAGTGTATTGACGGTGTGGTTTGTGTTTTTTTCCCCCTCTCTTTCTGTCTAATATGGCCCATAAAAATAGTTTATTTAAATTATTACTAAAGCAAGATCAGTTCTTTTAGTTTTTCCTCAATACAGAATATGTACACACACTTTTTCAATGACACTGGCTGTGATAATAATTGTTATTTTACTCCATCACTCAATTATAAATAATAACAATGTTATTTCTTTGTAGATGAAACACAGAGTTGCTGGGCTGCTCTCCATAATTAGGTTGTTGGTGGTACAGCTTTTTTCTGGCCAAATCCCACAGACGTTGGTCATGTTCCAGGCCAAGGATTTGCTCCTTATGGCTGTGGTAACAGGGCTGACCGCCACAAGCCAGGAGGTGAGAGGGAGTCCAGCTGTCTCCTAGGGCTGGAACTGACTGTGGCGGCGGCGGTGGCGGCTAGGCAAACCCCCCTGCCTTCCACCCCATCACCCACTTTGTCCCTCAGTCTGTCTTTGCTTCGCCAGGGGCAACTGTCAGCCTGAAATCCCCTCTGCTGTGGTGTGAGGCCAGGTGACCAGAGGGCAAACAGTTCTGGAGGATGATTGGTTCGCGGCAGCAATCAGGACAGAAGCCTCTGCAATTGTCCTTGACGCATAGGGGACAAATTGGAGGGGTGCAAGAGGACAGGAGAAGAGGGTGGAAAGCAGGAAGGGAGAGGTCAAGATGAAGAAGAGTGCAAGTTGGTTGGAGGGAAGTGCAGAAGGAGAGGAAGAGAAGTGGTAAAGGGCAGTCCTCTACTGTGCCTGAGGCAAAATAGAGATAGGGAGCAGAGGAGAGTTCCCCTGCCTATTGTTCAGCTGATCCAATAAACAATATCCTAATCCCTGTGATCTGCAGAGTATTAGTCTGTCCATACGGGCCTGCCTACTTAACAGAACACCAGCCACAGTAAACAGGCCCCAATTTCAATAAAACACCCTAAATTTCCTTACAAAAAGGTCATGATTGATATTCCATCTCTCACCCTCTTTGCTTTTTACGCCTTTCACTGGAGTTTGCATCATGTTCCGACACCAACGCATGTATTTTTGATACTTCATACAATTATTTGATTATTTGCAGAGAAGTTATTGTAGAGATTCTGAATACTGTGGGGTTGTGGAAGTCGAACTCGACCTCAGGCGAAATCCTGTTTGGTCATGTTTTATTCACTTGAGATATTCACAATATTTCACTGTAATAGAAAAATGTCTCAAAAACACTAGCAACAATATGGTGCCACTGACAGGCAATCAAATGAAACAAGCTGTCACATTCAATAAAAGTGATTTCTCTGAATGTGATCATAATTGGACATATTTAGATAGATATAGATAAGTCAACAAACTATTACCATAAGAACATACTTGCTCTAAATTAGAATTTTAATAATTAGTGAGAAAAAGAATCAATGCGACATTTATGATTTTTATGATCAAGTCGTCTCACAGTAATGGCAGGCAGTATGTCATCGGCACGTTAAGGTTCCCCGTGTTAATTATGGATTTTGAAGAGCAATTAAAATCCACAGTCACAGTGGGCTTTGTTTCAAGGTTTCTATTATTTGGGGAGACCGAGAGATAGGGAAAGATACGGTGAGAGGCAGACAAAGATAAACGTAGACTGAGATGACGCGGGGATAACCGGTTATCTCAGCTTTCACATGCCTTCAGCTTTGTCCTTGCTTTACCCTCCTTCCAGCTTTCTTTATCTCTGCCTTTCTATCACTTTAGATCTCTCACAAGTAATCTGTTTTTCCTGAAACCCATGTCCTCATGTCCTCATTCAGTATAACATGCTTATTTTTGTATGTTGCATCTAATAATCATATCTCACCATCTGCCCACATGTCCATGTTTATGCAGTGTATGTATTAGTGTAAGTAGATTTTTTTTTTTTCCTTTACCCTTGCTTGTCTTCATCTTCTCATTATCTTGCTGGGCACAGTCCTCACCCTGCCTCTCACCTGGAAGAATCACAAAGATTTGGTCCATTTAAGGCTGATTCTGGACACACATTTACCAGAATATAGATAAAGATGATGGAATTTATATTAATCTATAAGGACAATGGTGATAAAAAATAAATAAACAAATAAATATACATGCGAGCAGAGGTGAATGGTGGCACTAGCAGTGGCTTTGTGTATGTATGTGTGTGTATGTGTGTGTGTGTGAGTGTGTGTGCGCGCACTATGTTGCAGATTAGGAGGTGCGAGACAGCAGATGGGTACGTCTAAAAAAGCCCCAAGCTCCCAACACCAATCAACGATTGCAGGTTTGGATTGACGTTGAGCTGACAAATTATTTTATTGGCACAGATGAAAACTGATCACAGTGTTGAAAAAATTATACCGCAGTATAAAAACAACACTAACCAAAATACTTAAATGAACCTCAAATTGTTAAGCAAAGCATTCCAATTCTATTCTCTCCTTAATAAGACAACGGCTCATCGACTTAATCCCTACCTCATAAATAAGTGTATGATCATATACTTGCTGTGTCAGTCCTGTGTGTGTGTGTGTGTGTGTGTGTGTGTGTGTGTGTGTGTGTGTGCGCACATGTGACAGATGAACATGGACTAGTGTATGAGCAGAGAGCCTGATGACAATGACAGGACTTGATGAGCAGATATAGCCCGTTGCTGATGCCCTGACCATATGGACGGGTATTGTTGTGCCTCCCCCTCACTATCACAGATGGTGCCCGCAGCAACACAACACAACAAAACCTTAGCCATTGTTTTACTACTAGCGATCATAATAAGGGGAAGGAGGGAGAAAGACAGGAAAAATAATTACTTCTGCAGCCAGGAAAAAATCTGTCCTTCTTCAGAGCTGGTGTCCAGAAGGGCAGATTCCTGAGAGAAAGCAGCCAGAATGGTTGTTGGTAATTGACTGATATGGTAATGAGTGCCTAATTATACCGGTACACAGGCGCAGAGGGCCGCCTACACAGTGACTGCCCCATGACCCGCTTTCTGACAAACTGTCACTTCATCTTTCCACATCACTCAAGGGCTTATCAAATATGACCCCAAAATAGACAAGCGATAATATACACAGGCAGAGCGGGACATATGCACACTTACACACACACACACACACACACACACACACACACACACAATTACTTACTGTAAACTGGCAGACGTGACACACACACACACAACCATATGCTTGCACACTCTAACACTTAAGGTGCATGTGTTTGGGTGAATATTATGACTTCATAAGGGATCAGTTGGTACAGTCATAAACCCTCGAGTCGAGGTAAAACCCAGCAGTGCCATTACAAAAAACTCCCCTTATTGTTCGGTGTAAAGACAGAACAAGTTGAAAATTAAACTAATACAGTAGGAAACTAAAAACACCACTTTGAGAAAATGAGATATAGTCATGTTATTGTGCATCAGCAGCAGATTGTGGATAAATAAGATAACATTAAAGTTTACAGGATATGAACACAGCACTTGTCACCTTTCATATAATAAATCAAAATATGTGCACGGTAAAATTACAAGTCTATCACATAACTAAGCCTTTCTTACCTGTGCTTAATGGTCAGCTCTTGAGAACCACTTGAAACCTTCGTTATCAAGATTCAGAAAAATTTGACTCATGGCAATTTTATAGTAATTTCATTCAAATGGTTTGCCATTGTTCACATGGTCTTTATGTAATCTGGCATTGGGTTTGATTTTTGACACTGATGTGAATGGTATTCAAACTTACTCAGCAGGGTTGCCCAATTAAAAGCTCTCTTGACCAAAAGGGATTTTTAACACAACTCAATCCCCAGCAGTCTGGCAATAGTAGCAGAGTTGAGAAGTTAAAATTCAATAAATTTCCTGGTGAGAAAACATTCCAATGGAAAGACCATCAAGACGAAAATACAAAAAGGGAGATCGTTTAAATTTAATGTCCAATTGTTTAGAGAATTTTATTACATAACAGTTTGATCTTAGCTTTTTACCAATACTCCAAATACACGTCTCTGTGCTTGCTGCTCATTACTTGTGTATTAATTGTAATACATTGTCTGGCACCCTCTTCCTGTCTAATATACTGCACTGAGTGTACATTTTTGTTTTTAATGTCTTGCTTAATAGGGACACTTGTACTTGAGATTCAGCCATAAACTTTCCAATCAATAAGCTGCCCACTGCACTGAGCAGCAGCATGTAAAGTGCACCGCTCTGGATGTCTGCAAAGGAGAAATATAAGGTAACAAGTGGTGGCAGGCACAACAAACCCCGCCCCTCGCTAAACGTTTTACCAGATTTGCCGTATCTCTTATCATTGCGAAAACACATTTTTGGTGACCTTGACCTTTGACCTACATTCACCAAAATGTAATGGGATCTATTCTGGACCACCTCGCACCTTTCCTCAAAATTCCATGGAAATTGGTCCAGGAGTTTTTGCATAAAGTTGCTGACAAACAATAATAATAAATAAGAGGTGAAACACTCTGAAAAGGATGCTAACAATAAGTAAATACCAGGGAAATCCTTAACAATGTAGGTGATTTTTGTTTTATAATAAAGAGCACACAGAATTGTAGGTTAGCCTTATGTAATCATACACACACGATCCTTTTCCTTTTTCTCACTTCCTTTGCATACATCCTCTTTTAACACCTCTCAGTTACAGTTGATAATTCTGCTTGCCTCATATTGTGTCATTCCTACAATTTTTTTCCTCTATATGATGATGTTTGAAGGTTTAAAGGCAGAAGATCATCCCAAAAAAGTGCATGAAAAAATGTTTCACTTCCTGTGGGTTACTTAAATCATTAATTTGTTTCATTACACACAAACTCATGCTGGATCGAATATTTTCCTCAGCAGCTCTAGACTAAGGTGAACTTGCCGGGGGGTTATTATGACGGAATTTTGTCAAATTGATCTTTATTATTCTTCTCATCACGCTAAAACCAGACAATGTCTCGCTTTGACTGAGATAACCCAGTGTGTGCAGACATACTGCAGATAGAGGGAAAGAAACCAGCCAACAAACAGAAGGACCCACAGCAGCCGCGCAGGATGCTTCCTGTCATGTGGTGTGATCGTGTATCATTGGTCAGTATGCTGGGTCAGACCCTCGCAGTATCAGGCCAGAGAGAGAAAGGCCCACCCTCCAGATGGCCTTGGTCCAACAGGTGGTCCCTTCGAGGGGGTGGGGCTGGGAGATCTGACATCTGCCATCCGCTAACCTCACATACACACATATGCACACTTGCATGTTATGGGTTTATGTATTTAAGGGACTTTGCATTGACTGATATTCATTTTCTGTAACATAGGCTGAACCTAACCCTATCCTTTGTCTAAACTTCACCTTAAAACCAACGATAATGTATAAAGCAAATTATTTATATCAAAATTACATGGATTTTGTCTCAATAATGAGGCAGAGTGGACAAAGTGACTATGTAAACTGAATTACCCCCATACATGATCATTCAATAAAGGTAGTAACATGTTTCCTTCCCTTTTTTTGGTCTGTTATAGTGAGCTCTCAGGGCCCGGGGCTCAGTCTTTTACTGCTTGTCTGTTTCGTCAGATTTCTGATTCTCAGATATCAGATTTCACACTCATGTCACACATCTGTGCATTTCCATGGCTTTGAACAATGACATCTCATTAGCATGTATTGTACAACCTTGAATTCTTGTGAGCTGAATATGGATTCCAGGCCTTTTGTTTTACTGTCTTTTTATTTGTTCGTAGCTTGTTGTATGAGTTTGTTGTATCTGTCTTTGTCTCTAACCTAGAGCTATATTGTTTGCATCTTTTCACTTGTTAGTTCACTGATGTTTGTTTATTTGCTTATATAGAAGTATCGCTCCACCAAAGACCTGTCTGAATAGAAAAAAAAATGTAATCATCAAGGACTCTTACAGAAAACTGCCAACTGATAACGAAAGATTGAATTTCTTTTTCGACAAAATTAATGATCAAATGGAGTTTCTCATTCTTATTTTTATTTTTCCTGATTGTTTGACAGTGACAGACTCTTCATAGGTTAGTGCATGGATGGTTGTAGAGATGATAATTTGACTTGAATAATAAATAAATAAATAAATAAATAAAGTATTGCTTGATTAACAATCTAACAGGTATTAGGTTTCTTATAATTCATTTTCTTTCTTTTTTTTTTACCAAGAACAAAACTGAAAATCAATAATCATATAAATTTATATAATTAGCTACAAACAAAATTGCGTTAAATGCAATATTTCCATAAACTACAATACTGCATTCACCAGTTTTTACCCTTATGTAGAATATGTGGAATGTGTACTCAATGCCCATATGGATCTCTTATCACCAACAGAAGCAATAGATGTATGGTTCAAACTAAGTATGTATATGCACATAATGTAACAGTTCATTATTGTTTAATAACTGCAATATCAGACTCCTTGTTTTCATTATCATTCTTTTTTTGTTGTTGTTGTGTTGTTTGAGAAGAATGAAAGTGACAGAGGTGTAAAATGCAGTGACATCACGGTGAACCTAGGCTATGAACGCTGAATTATTCATCAGACATCATTGCCATTTTTGTCTGCTTTCAATTGACAGGTGTCTAGGTGAGTCCATATGGCACACCTGGATAACATACAAACACACACAGAATAGGTGGGAGGTGCTGTAGGTTCAGAACAGATGATTGGTGCTATATCATGTGTGTTCTGTGTGCACATGGTAAAGGTCTCGTTACCACCACAAGTGTATGGCTAAATTAGTCTATTGCACCTGCTCTCAGACGTGCAGCTGTCACTATTCACATGTCTTTTTATCTGTCTCTGTAGCTACGATTGATTCTTAACATCACTGCGTCAATATTAAATCATTGCCCAGAAATCTATCTATTCTCTTCAGTGATATTAACATTAAAACTATTACTCGTTATGTCACAAGCATTATAAATACTGCTACCACTTCCATATTTGTCAAAAAAAATCTATAAAATATTCCCTCGCAGCATTTCTTTTTTTTTTTTTTGTATTGTTCAGCATGTTTTAGCAGTTTATAATTCTTTTTTTTTTTTCATTATTCAAATTTTTATTCCGAACAGTCTCACAACATGTTTCACAGGACACCATGGATACAAAATGCACTGTTCTCTTAAATAAAAATAATAAGATAAATAATAATTAATAAAAAGGGGGTGTCAGGAAAGAAAAGGTATTTTATGAATCTTTGTTGCATGTATATCGTCATATAAATATAGACTTTCCAGTGCAATAAAAAACAGTGGAGTAATTTGTCAAAAAAATCAATGCATAGAATAGTAATGGTAAACATTTACATTTACTTACACACACGCACACACACACACACACACACACACACACATGCACGCATGTACACACACATTTATCTACATAAATATATGATTGTGGAAGTGCACATGATGTACACATATGCAAAAAAGGAGTAATATTAGTCAAATAAAATAAATTAGTTGGATTAAAAAAAATAAGAATAAATAAATTTAAAAAATAATAATAATAATAAGCTTGTACATTTAGCCAACCACACTTCTAGGATATAACACAAGGAAAATTATACATAAATATATATACATGTATACACACATATTATAAAAATAATATCAATTATTTAAAAAAATGTTAAAAAGCAGTTTATCATTCTAAGCTTACTACAAAACCCTTTTTCTTCGTCTTTATCCCAATATGAAGCAAATGTATAGTAAAAATGGGTCTTATTTGTGTAGGTTCTGTCCTGCCCTGCCCTGCCCTTTCTCTTTTCTTACACCAATCCTTAAATCATTGTGTCATTATTTTTGTCTTGCTGTCAGCTCATTCATTAAAATCTTATGCCTGGTCATGTTTCACCTTGTTCCCATCTTGTGCAAAATTCAGAACAAAACAAGAGAAAGAAAAAGCAAATAGACCAGAATAAAGTGGACAATAAAGCAGACAAAAAGCCCACAGAGTCCGACAGGTCAAAGGTCATCTTGGTCATGACCCCTGTGGTCTGTTCGGAACAGTGTGGTCTGTGCTGCCACCACCTCGGTTATTGCTGGTCAGGTCATTTCTACTGCCCCCTCATTTAGCCACACACAGCAGGTCTGACAATGAATAAGACAGTGACAAAAGTATAAACATCGAAACTAAAAAAATCAGCTTTGGCAACAAAAATAATGGAAAAGGGATTCTATTGAGTAAGCACTAGTATCACTGCATCAAGTACCACTCATTTATTTTAATGATGTTGCTGCTGTTGGGCTTGTTTTGATGTTATACAGAACTGTGTATCAACTAGACAGTCCACTCTTATGTTTATTATTGTTGATTATTAATAATGCAACCAACATCTTGGTGAATTAACTAAGTATTGCACTTTTTGCATTCATTGTTAGTCGCTGTTTATAATGTCTGGATGTCTTCAGTCCAGGAAGAATATTCAACTAATCGGTATCCTAAGTAAATAAAACGCGTAACCAGTACAAATCAACATTTTTACTTGTACTCATTACCGCATCATACATAAACATTTCAGTGTTTTTAACTCTTCTTGGCGTTCTGCAATCATGTCTCTCAAAAATTGCACTGATATTTGTCTTTTGAATTATTTTTATGGCTATGTTCAGATACTGGCAGCCCTCGGTTTGAGTAAAGGAAAATACCAGGTCTTGATTTATTGATTCGCAGAAGCATTCAATGATTTTTTTTTCTGGTGACTAGGTTGAAAAAATAAACAAAAAGAGTTTTGAATATATATATGCACACACATATTTCCTGTTCATTAGTATTTTGTCACTTCGATGTTCCTCTCATTATGTCGTTTGCTGCCTTTCCATTCATGCTAAGTGACATGATGTGACCTTCCTCCAGTATACAAACTGGCTCCCAGAGCCTGTGGAGACCTTCACAATATTGCTTTTGAACAGGGTCCAATAAACAAACAATTACAAGAGCGGAAGACGTATCAGACTGAATTGCTTCACAATGGTGAAGCGTTTAATTTCTGATTTCACAGTCGTTTGGAAGAGCGGACAGGGGGCCAAGCCAAACAGCAGTCACTTTCCCAGGGACACACAATATCTGTCTCTGTCTTTCACACACACAAATACATGCACACACACACAAATACACACACACACACACACACACACACACACACACACACACACACACACACACACACACACACACA
>JAPTYQ010000018.1:33871440-33885026 GCA_029814465.1 Ostorhinchus cyanosoma
GTGTGTGTGTGTGTGTGTGTGTGTGTGTGTGTGTGTGTGTGTGTGTGTGTGTGCGTGCGTGCGTGCGTGCGTGCGTGTGTGCATGTGCGTGCGTGTATGTATATAAGGGTGAGTGTGGTTCCCTGTAGTATGAGTATGTTTGCAGGGGATAGCACAAGAGAGATGGCTGCCAAGTTTTGTTGCATAAGCAGATGAAATTACAGAATAAAAATAGCTCCAAATGTGCACAGAAGATAAGGGAAATGCAACTATTAACATGACAAACAATTACAAGGCTTTCAGAAACATCATAAACAACTGCCTCCTGATATGTCCATGAACTGTTTTGCTTTTTTTTTTTTTTGAGAATTAGACATATATTTGGAAAATGAATAAAAAGTTGGCTCCAGTAAAAGTAAAAAAAAAAAAAAATCAGAGTTGACATCTAAACACAATATAGTACAACCTTTGCAGCTTCACTATAACTGTTTGGAAAAACATGCTTTCAATTTTCAGAGGTTCAGATGAAGCAGCAGCGTTAAAGCTGAATTAGAGGGGTGGTGCGGATGTCCTGCCTGTCTCGCAGAATAGTTTCCATTTCTATGTGTAGGAGTTAAAAGGGAAAGAAGAGAATCAATAAGGCATTAGTGAAAAGCCATCAAAAAACTCTGCAGCGATCTAAAGCTTATTGCAGCCAGTAGGTCAGGAAGTTGGATATCATTTATTTAGGGCGAGTTACCTTAAGACTACAGTTAAATAAACTTTATTCCATCCATTTGACCAGGCTCTCTGCGTCTGTTATTCAGAGAACATGTAAATTACAATAACAGGTTGAAGGCACAGTCATATACGTTTAATGTTATTTAGCGTTTGTATTCAGTACCACTGTACAACAGTTTTTTAATCTGAATCTTTCATTCTGATTAAAAGATCTCTGAGGATGAAATTATCTCACTAAGCAGCTTGAATCCAAAATCCAATGCCAACCCAAACAATACAGATCTACAACAGCATAGCCACTTCCAATCCTCTGGTGGAGTCTTCTCCCTCTGAGGACATGTTGAGAGGCTCATATAAGCAGCTCATCAGCAGCCGTTTGCCCATATGTGCCTCACACCCCACAGTCCCTAGTGGGTCCTGGCTCTGTGCAGTGATACTATCTCATCTGCCAACATGGGCCACTTGGAACAACCCCAGTCCCTCTTGTGGTTGGGTTATTCTGCCCTCACTGGCTGGTGTTATGATCTGCACCAATAATGAAGCTAATTTGTTCACCATGTCAAGTCAATGATGTAAAGACCAGTAGAAATACAAGAATATACTGAATAACAGGGATTAAGCAATGAATAAAATGTAGTCATGATGGTACCTGAGAATGTGTTAAGGCCAAATGCAGCTCAACTTTAAACCCAAGCTGGGTATATGTAGGAATTTGGACAAAATCTTATGAAACACATGGTGCAACTTTTCAATATGGGGTATTTTCTGGTATTTAGCACAGACAGACATTCTTGATGCAGCACAGGAAACTAAATCACTAAGGTGTGAATCCTTGGGGCCAGTATTGATGATGACATATGCTGTAGGGAAGCAGAAAGCAGGGTCCAGTGTCATATCTGCAGAGTGTGTCGGCAGGTCCCGTGCGGCAACGGTTCGCTTATCCCCCTGCCACTGCACATATGTTTGGAACATGGAACAGTTGGACATGGCTGAGGGCTAAAATGGGTCAGACTGACACAGACGGAGGAAAAACTCCCACTGGGTCACTGTCAGATGACAAACACCCACAGAAAAAGTGAGCGAATTCGTATGTATCAGTATTTAACACAATAATTTCCAATAAAATTCTCCTGGAACAGGGATATAAAAAGCAAAGTTACTGAAGTCACTCCTCATATTGTCATTTAATGCTGTAAATGGAATTACAATAAATGCACTGTTGCATTTTACAATCAAACTGGGATGTATGAGATAAATTGAAAGCTTTTGGTTTTTGGCCAGCAAATGTACCATATGAGGGTTTCTCCGCAAGAAAAATCAATTGACAGAACTCGAACATATTTATCAACAGATTGAGAGGAGTTGCTATGCACCTCACTAATGAAAATTAATTAGAAAGAGCCAAAAAAAAAAAAAAGGCAAAATTTGTATATTCAATGCAAAAAGTAAAAAATAAATATGCTACTACAATGTCCAATTTTCCCTTTACAAGATGTGTCATCTTTAGGTTCACCCCATGTAGAGATGTTACTGGAAAATGTGAAGGTGATTTTTAGAAAAAGCTCTACTTGTATAACAATCCATATGTCATAGATTAAATGAATTCTCAGAGCTTCAGGGAAATGTCCTTGGTTGTCAAAACCTCCATCAGGAACAGAATGTGAAGCAATAATTGTAGAGTTGAAAGGTCACATATCCATTTATTCATGATAAAAATAAGAGGGAATGCCTTTCAGTATAATCCTTTTTCACTTGATCTTTCAACACCATTCCCAAAACAAAGCAATGTCAGGTCAAAGGGATGAGCCTGAGGAGGGCCATTGAGCTCCAAACCTTTTGTTTATCAGGGTTTTACAATACACTCACTATATAAGTCTTTTGCTCTCTGGATGTATTTGTTGATTTCCATGCATCAGAGGCTGCAATGAATGGCCTTCCTGTTGTCCATGTCTTGATTATTTCAGGTCTCTTTGAAAGACTTTTTTTTACATAAATAAAATATAGAGCATTACTGGGTTGCTTCCTTTTTTTGTTTTTGTTGTTTTTTTTTTTTTTTTGCCTTAAATGAACCATAAGAATCACACAAAGACACGCAAGTCCTGTGGTCCCAGGATAAAAACCATGTTGCAAATGAAGCGTTAGTATGTGGGTGGCATGTGCTCTGCAAGGCTGTCATATGTTTACAGTGAATCTCTTGGATGAAAGTCAAGTTTGCAGCTGCAGCCTTGGAATAATTCATCGCGTGCCTTTTTACCCAGGAGGAGCCACAGGTAGTTGATGAAGTGGCAGTGCCAAGACTTCCAACTGGCGAAGACGAAGCGCAGCTGCCGGGAGTCAGCGCGGCCAGATGCCGCTGCTGATGTACCATGTGTTCCAAGCAGGGCAACAGTGTGTTTGTGTGTGAGCTAGGGTGGGGAGAGAACAGAGTGTTTGCCAAGACATTCGCACATTGATGCCAACCTGACACATGCTTGGGTACTCCCCACGGTTTGTGTTACCATTTCAGCCTCTCTCACAGATCTGTTGGGGGTCTCCCTCTTTCCCTCTTTCTCTTTTCCTCAGATGCAGTCCTCTGCCAAGATAGGAGTGGCGTCTGCTTGTGGCCATCCTGTCTATCCAGGCTGAGATCCTTTCAGGTGGTCTTTGCTGAATGGTGCCTTGGCAGCAGGCCATAGCAGCCTAATACCAGCTTCTGCAAGATACTCTGTCTAATCATGTTGTTGCCATTAGTGAATCTACAATTCCTTATAATAGCACTGTTGTCCGCCTTGGTAAACAAACATACAAATCATGTCCTTCGTCTT
The DNA here is from genome assembly GCA_029814465.1 of Ostorhinchus cyanosoma. Lineage (NCBI taxonomy): Eukaryota > Metazoa > Chordata > Actinopteri > Kurtiformes > Apogonidae > Ostorhinchus > Ostorhinchus cyanosoma. The sequence goes on from JAPTYQ010000018.1 coordinate 33,874,944, forward strand.
CCTCATCTCCAATAGGTCTCTGAATGACTGAGATTCCAGTCCCCATTCAACATGTCAAAAATATGGCCAACTTCCAGGAAACGAATCCAAAAACATGGATTGTCTGTGTCCGATTTCGCGTCTTCGGAGACGACATTCGGTCATTTTTATGTTGCATCCTGAGAAAATACGCCACTGCCATCTGTACCAAAGAAAAAAAAAAAGGCTAAAGACTGTGAAATGTGCTACAAATACGCGAACACCCTGGAAATTACATATCTGCTGGGGTAGCATAGTATCCCCTTGAATGATGTTTTCCCCACAAATGGGGACGAGTGGTCTTTGACGATACTATTCCTGAGAGTGGAGGGGAGTTCTCTGAAACAAAGGCTCCAATTTTGTTAGGAACATGCCATCCACGTTTGCAGTGTAGGGGGTTTGGGGAGGGAAGTGAAAACTTTTTGAACGTGTGCCATGTCTGTACCATTCTCTCATCTAAGGCCCGCGACTGCCAGCTGGCGGTTGAATGTGCCCACTTGCACTGTAATGATGATGCCAGCCAAGCTAGTTGGCACGCTGAGTAGTAGAACTGGCATGTGATCTAAAGCCAAATGCGGCTCTGTGTGGGGTAGTTGCATATATGCTGCATTCTCCCTTCCTTATGTCCCTGTCTCCAGTAAACAGCCTCTTTATTAGATCTGTAGATTTACAAAATATGACTCTAGCCTACAACTGCCAAGCGTTAAAAGCACAAGTGAAAAACAAGTAATGGAACATAGCAGGGTGTTTGACATGCCAGTGTTGTCAATAATGTAGTGTAAACATTTATATCAGATAGTAACATAAATTATACCAATAGTATACAAGTATATCAAAAAAGTGGTATTGACATGAACCTAGTGAAACAGCAAAAACTGTGAAATGCAGTAATAAACAATCATTTTTTAAATTTAGCTAAATATGTAATAAATACAACAGCTATGTTCGCTCTACAATTTAAAGTTACTTAATTGTTAAATAAAACACATTGTTTTTTTGCATTTATACATATTTTTCTATATTATGTTAATGTTCTTCTTTTAGCTATTTAATTGAATTTTATATTTTCTTTTCTTTTCTTTTCTTTTTTCTTTTCTTTTGTTTTCTTTTGTTTTCTTTAATTTAATTTAATTTAATTTAATTTAATTTAATTTTATTTTATTTTATTTTATTTTATTTTATTTTATTTTATTTTATTTTATTTTATTTTATTTTATTTTATTTTATTTTAGCTGTGTGTTGCTGTGTCGTCGGTACCTCTTGAATATCATGTTTCATTCCGGAACATAAATGCTGTTGCACCGTCCTTCACTCCTAGAGGCACGTACCGGCTTCTGTTTCGGTAAGGTGACCTGTGTTTATAGGGGTTTACAGGACACACTGTCCCTAAAATAAATATCTATAAAATTCACACGGAAGACGTGATCTTCGATGCTTTTGTTTGGCTGAATTATCTCTATCGGAGTCTTCTGTAACCTTTCACTGCTGTTAAACCCGTACAATGCCAAATGTTGTGATAACGGTCAAGTTGGTAATTGAAGAGTTTAAAAGAAACTATATGTTTCTATTACAAACCATCCATTACAAATAAAACCGATTATTCTGTCAACGAGTTACTGTCAAAGCTAGTAAAAACGCAAGAAAGTTGATTCACTTGATTTAGTTTACTATACGTTAGCAGTTTAATAGCTTGTTAGAACCATGTTAGCATGTATATCTAGAATATGTGGAAAATAACAGATTTGTGATATGTTTGTATTATAACTTGTGCAGTGGTGGAGCACATACTCAGGTGGTTTTTGCCAATAGAATAATACAAATTTAAATAGCACTGAAGTCAAGATGTTATTGTGTCAAAATGCTAGTTATGAGAACAGAAGTACTTTTAGTAGCAAAATGTACATGAAAATATCAAAAGTATTCATCATGCAGAGCTTAGTTAATAGTTCAGTGTCAGCAAAATGTGCAGCAAAAAGCTCATTTCCCTCTGAAAACTAGTGAAGTATACCGTATTGTGGCATGAAATGTAAATACTTAAGTAATGTATACATTATGTAAGTAAATTGCATAACTGCTTGAGTAAACTACCTGAATACTTGCTGAACTCAGGCGTCAACAATAGATACACATCTTTATATTTAGTGTTAATCATTTATGGTGTTACGCAGCCTCAGGTCTGAAGTCTAAGAGTAAGTCTTTTAACTGTGAACTCAGAGAAAAGAGTGAAACATACCCCTGACACTCATACTTGTGTTTTCTGACAAAACCCATTGTTTTTTTGTTTTTGGGCCTTTTTTTAACTTTATATTTCAACTTTTATGGAAAAGCTTGTACTTTTCACCAAAGATCAGAATCAGAAATACTTTATTAATCCCCAGAGGGGAATTTGTTTGTTACAGTTGCTCCAAAATATTTAAATTACAGAAAGAAAGCAACTTGAGCAAGGAAAAATTTATATAAATAAATAAACAATAAACAGTGCTATTTAGTTATCTACCAGATATGTGCAGAAGTGTACAAAAGATTTACATGGAAGTTAAAATATTCCTGTCGGTAATGAAAAAATATCCTCCTGAATGGAAATTGGAAAAGTAAATAGATTCAAATAGGGTATCTGACCCTCAGATGGAGGAGTGATAGGGTTTAATGGCCACAGGTAGGACATTGACATGACATGACATGACATGACATGACATTTGACATTATATATATATATATATATATATATTATCAAACTAATATTTTTTGTTTTCTTATTTAACTCTTTTTTCAATATTTTGTGGTAGATGCATTATAATAAATTACCTACTGGTGTTGCTTATTAGAGTGAAAGTCCATGTCGATCTGTGTGTAGTGCCAAGTTTTGTTTTTAATCCGTGACTAACAAATATCCTCACTCTGATATGGACAGACGACAGAAGGATGGGGACATCTTGAGATGCTTTCTGCCTCAAACATGCTGTCAGGACTGTTTTCTGCTGCTGCCTGCCACTCTCTGAAGCGGATTTCCACACATCAGAGAACTTATTGGCCTTCAGAGACTATTAAATGGCTACTAGGAACTGTTGTATTGAGGAGGGCTCACAGATGGACCACAGCACCATCATCCAGGTTAAAGCAGAAGCCAGTATTTTCCAGAGCACCAGCATTTGGAGACAAGCTTGCTATCATCGACAGCAGTGGCAGCCACAGCTATGAGCAGCTGTACAATAGCAGTGTAGCGCTTGCAGACAAAATCAGCGCTGCTCTCAAGTCTGACGTGGGGGATCTGAAAGGACAAAGAATCTCCTTCCTTTGTGCCAATGATGCCTCCTACACAGTGGCACAGTGGGCGGCGTGGATGAGTGGAGGAACAGCGGTGCCGCTATACCGGAAACACCCACCGTCTGAACTGGAGTACATCATCTCTGACTCCCAGAGTTCACTACTGGTAGCAGGTCATCCCTATGCTGAAATGCTAGAACCACTAGCACAGAAGTTGGGGCTCCCATGCCTGACTCTTCCACCTACTTCTGATCTGGGTTCTTTGAATGGAGCACAGACCAAAGAGAAGGAGGCAGAAATCACAGACTGGGACGAGAGGCCAGCTATGATCATCTACACCAGTGGGACGACAGGAAGGCCCAAAGGAGTTCTCCATACTCACAACAGCATCCAAGCCATGGTAAAGCTTACATTTCAATACTTTTACACCAGAAAAGGAAAATGGCACTGAATATATTAGAGTTAGAGTGTGTTACTGTAGCATTCATCAGCACCACAAAGGTTTGTTAACAGATTTGAGAAATCTATGATGAAAAAAATGACTATAGAGCAGGTTACCCTTATAAATTACTCCCATCTCCTGCAGAAATGTGATAGCTCTGTAATAATTTAACAAAATATCACAAATTTACACCTCATTATATAATAATACCCACATTGTTAAATAATGTAACAGCAAGTGTTGTAATAAATGAACATATTGTAATAGTTATAGCCAAATATCAGTGTTTTATATTTTTTAAATATAGCAAAAAAAACCTGTTAGCTAAACAGGTAAAATGCTGTTTTTAAAAGTATTTTATAAATAACCAACTTTATGTTACTATGTATTTTCTTTTTTTTTTTTTTTACTGTTGACAATTGAAATAAATGAACTTAAATGTCCCAAATGTTAAATTAGTATACCAGAATTATTGCTGAGTCTGATCTGACTAAATAAAAAGCAATAACGAGATCATATTCATTTTACAAATACTGCCAAATTTTCAGACCGAACTGCAAAAATAACCTCAAGCTTTTACTTCTAGCAGTGAGACTTCAGTGATCATTTGCATTAATGATCAAACAGGGGTAACAATTGTTCCCCTCCTGCTACAACATGTGAAAATACCTGCAGTGAAAAGCCTGTTTAAGTTACTGTTACAAGTGAGAAGGTTTGGAAGCTAAAACACTATAAGACAGCCATCCCTGAAAAACACTTGCAAATTGAGCAGAAAGAACTGACAACAATTTAACAAATATTTCCTTAGGATATGCCGTGCACTGAAGCTAGAGATCAAGGTTTTCTAAACTTGACAAAGCTCAGCACCATGTCACCTCATTACACACACCTCACAACCATATGCAACTCACTAATTGGCATTGTTCCTCCCTCTCCAAGCTTTCTGTATAGTCATTAGTTGTATGCCATTAAAGATCTGCTGTATATTTTTAAGTGAAATTGACCAGAATGTCCAATAGAGTGGGAGATGAGATCGCTCTAAATGAACGCAGAGCTTCATTTGTCTCTAGCTGTCCCTGGGAAGTGAATGAGTGAGTGAATGATTAAATGAGTCGGTTTGTTTTCCTCAAAGGGAGCAACATCAGGTTGACTGAGTTTCTGGAAACTGCCACTGTCCATTAAAAGAAAATAAAGAAGCAAACGAGGAGGGAAAAGAAATGGGAACAATTACTAAAGCTTGGATGTACATGAACAGTGTGATCCTATAATATTCCAGCCTGCTTTGTGTCTTTGCTCATTTGTACAGTGAATGTTTGTTTTTTCTCTTTAATTTAGAATAATGAATGACCTGACTGCATGCAAACACAGCCATTTTCTCCTGATAAATAGGATAAAAATGAAAAGCATGCCCAGACTAAAGCTAGATGATTGGGCTAAAAGATATATGAGGAATTTTCTCACCTCTTTTAAAATGCAGGCTACTTAAAATTAAACTACTACTATAAGTTATCTTAGGTTTTCCCCAGGTTTCTTGGGGCTGTCATTGAATGGAAATCCTTTTTTGCACCATTATGGCAATATTTAAACAATAGGTTGGAAAAACACAGGACAAATGTGGTCATTGATGAAATCAGCACATGTTCACAATTTCCTAACTGTGCAGACATGTGTCGCAGCTTCAGTGTTTCCCATGAATTACCTTTTTAATAAGCTTAAACTTAGATTTTTAGTATGGGCAGATGCTAAATAATCACTATATATTGACATAAACTGGTAAGTTGAGCAACATTAATGCTACAACCAACACACAATCTCATCTTCTAGTGCTTGCTGAATAGGAAAGCTTGTTACTTATTTCATTTAATGTATCTATTGTATTATTTATTATCACTTCATAACACATGGCTTCTTAAAGTGACAAATCATCTACTTAAACCATACAAATCCTTAATATTCTGTAAACACTGCAATCAATGCATTATTCCTGATGTGCATTACATTTCTGAGCAAATTATGTTAGTTTTTTTTAGTGATATGTTTTTTTATTTGGTTAAATATATGATGTAACACTATGGCAAAGTGGGAAATCATGCTAGGAAATTTTGTTTTACAGCAGTTATAATGACTACTGTATGCCATCTGCAATCTGCTTTTCTCAATGTGAAGTTTGTGCATCGTATTGAGACATGTCAAATATAGAAAAGACATGCCAATTTCTTCATCAATATGTCTCAGTGGATCATAATACAAAAGTTTCAAGTAAATTTGACCAATGCCAAAATAAAATCAGCTCATTTAGATTTTAATTCTTTTGTAATGAATTAGAAAGTAAATGGTGATATCATTACATCAGGGTTAAATGTGATAATAGAGGCAATACCGGGGTTTTTAAATGTCTTTATATATCTTAAATACAATGATGAGAAGTATTAAAAATTGATTAAGTTTAGTGGAGGGATGTCAAACTCATTTTAGTTCTGGGGCCGCGTTCAGCCCAATATGATCTCAAGTGGACCAGTAACAGTGAAACAGTGGAAAAAAGTACAATTTAAGTCAAATTACATCATGAAAATATTTATATCTATAAAGTTTCCCTAAAAATGTGAATAACATGAACAACATGAAATGTCTTGAGAAAAAGAAACATGATTTTAGTCAATATTTTGGCCCAGTTTATCATTTATACATGTGCATTACAACTTACTGATCACAGTGGATTACAAATACACAAAACATTTAGTAACAGGCTAAATATTGTTAAAATTGTTCTCTAAAGATATTTCAGGTAGTTAATTTTTTTTTTCAGGATGTTCATATTTTTTGTGAAATGATAGTTTGTAAATGTAAATATTTTCATGGAATTTTCCTTTTTTTTAATATTAAAAAGAAAATTTTGGGATTGTCATTATTTAAAGGTTATCATGATAGTATTTTACTGGTCTGACCCACTTGACCCCTGTATGTGACCCCTGAACTAAAATGAATTTGACTCCTTTGAGTGTTAATATTTCTGCATTTCACAAATTCATCTCAGGGGCCAGATTGGACCCTTTGGTGGGCTGGTTTTGACCCACGGGCCATTTGTTTGACACCTATGGTTTAGTGTTGTTTGTGTCATTGTCTACATTCATGTCTTTTGTGGTTTTTGTCCTGTTGTGACTTTTCTGTCATTTTCATCCTGTTGGTAATTTATGCTATTTTTGTCATGTTTTGGGTTTCACTTCCTTTTCATGCTGTATCATCTCTTATAAACAATTTAAAGCTGCATACATCCATTAGGTTGCTTTAACTCGTGACCAAAGACCAGCCTCTGTGGAGAGTCCTAACGCTGACCCTGTCCTCTCTGATCCCTCACCTTCAGGTCCAGTGTTTGGTTTCAGAGTGGGCGTGGTCCAAAGATGACATCATCCTCCACACTTTACCACTCCACCATGTGCACGGCATTGTCAACAAGCTGCAGTGCCCACTCTGGGTGGGCGCCACCTGCATCATGCTACCTGAATTCCAGCCCGAGAAGGTCTACACTTCTTCTCCATCTTTCTTTCCTTCTAATTCTGTGCCATTATTTATTTTTGTTGCTTTCACTGGCAGCGACTGTGACGATTATCTTCAGTTTTAGAGGTGCTGTGTGGATGAGGGCTGAAAAAGACCTTCAGCTTTTTCCACATCAATCCTTCTTTCTCTAAGTATTTCCCCTTCTACCTTTCTTCTCCCTTCATTCTCCTCGCTTCATCTCCTCCCTCTTTCTCTCTTGTGCTATCACTTACTTCTTCTCCTCCTCCTCCTTTCTCTCTCCCTGACTGTCAAACTAAGTGTTTGGGGCTCAGTGATGAATTGCCCTGTGTGGCTTTGTATCTGACCAATGCCGACTCACAGCAGGGGCTTAAGCAGCGGATCAATCGATGAGCTGACATTGAAGGATGATGGTGCTTGTTTGGCCCTAAGAAGGGAGGGGAAGAAAGGGTCTTTAGTGTGTCTTTCAGTGTGTGTGTGTGTGCGTGTGTGCGTGTGTGTGTGTGTGTGTGTGTGTGTGTGTGTGTAGGCGTGTCCTCATATATAGAAATGCAGATCATGTTTTCAAAGGTTTTTTTTAAATGTGTGCTTTTTGTTTGCTAAGAGCGTAATGGAAGTGACGTAAATGGAAAGGACATATGTATCTGTCAACAGGGGTATTGCTTCACTATTACAGCTATCAGTATTCGTCTGTTATCCCTGACCTTGTGTACCAAACCACAAAAACCCCGCTCTCACCCTCAGAAAAAAGCCTTTCTTCTCCCCGTCCTGAAGTTACAGTACATTGATGAATTGATCGATAGTCTGTCTCTTCTATCCCTTAAGATCTCTCAAGGGTAGCCTCGGCAGCAGAGGCTGGTATTGATCTTCTCTGATTTTGCCTGGAGATAGTGACAGAAATTTTCAGTGCAGGAATTGTGATCCACTAAATTGCAGATAAGTCTATTTCAAGTGAGCTCATGTAGACTCAGAAAAGGTAGAAAGTCTTACTGGATATATGACATTTGTGCATTTTAAACTTGATGAAACTAAAGGATAAGACGGAGAGGTAAGGTACCTATTGCTGAATCTAAAAAAGTATTGGTTGATGTGGATAATTTTTCAATATATTGAGTGATCCTTAATTTTACAGTTTGTTAAAGCCTGTAGTAATATATTTAAGTTATTTATCAATTGCCCAACAACAGAAATACATATGTTGATTATTTTGGTTTTAAGAAATGGCTTAAAGCGTTAATGATGCATTGTAGAAATGAAAGGGTTAGTTTGAAGATCATTAAGTGCAGTACAAGAGATTTTGATGACACTGGTATCCATGTTTAAGTTTGACTTTAGCCAATTTTAAGGATCAAACATATATTTAACCTGTTCAGCACTAAGCTCATTTCTCAGCCTACCATCTAATAAAGATATTCCCAAAATGAATGGATTATATTTGATAAATAACAATATTTTTCTGAAATAAATTTGGTTTCAAAAGAAAGGTAACACCTGTGAGATTACAATAGAAGTGTCAGAACCATTATCAAATATACTGTTTCAGAGTAGATTCAACTAGAATACAAAAAACCCCAACATAATTTTCAGTACAGGTAGTATACTGTTATTTAAATTTTTTTCCTTGGAGAATTGGATATATGTGATCTGCTGCAGTTCTTAACAATATATCCCACATTTGTATAATATATATGTTTTTTTTATTCTGTTACTACATCAGTAACTGTACAAGAAATCTACTAAACAAAAAACTTGTTAAAATAACAAAATTATCAGTTAATTTAGGAAATATGCCATGTCCTGGGGTTACGTGTTCAGTCCTTTTTTGGTGTATGTTGTTTTGTAATATTAAGTGCAGGGCTGAACAAGTCAAATAGTTGTTTAGGATGCAGACCATGGTTCAGAGTTCTCACCACACCCTGTCCCCTAGGTGGAGGCCAACTCTTTGACAGACATAAATTGCCTTCCTCTCGTCTCCAGACTGACCATGGTTGAAGCGCTCCACTGCACTTGATAGACACCAACCAGGATGGTCAGGGCACGCTCAGTTAATAATCCTTCCCTCTGCACTAAGTTTTCTTTTTTTTTTCTTTTTTTTTTATGTGTACAGCTACCTGAGCATGCCCTGTTTTTGGAACATCTTGTAATTATATTGTGAGAAATTGGAGTGGGATATGATTGGACTGTTGGAATTAAGTTTTAATCATATCATCTGTCAGTTTATTTATTTCACTTATGTTAGTTTAGACGTGGAGGAGGACGTGAGATGAAAAAAAGGAGTTTTAGCAGAATGAGGTGTATAGATAATAGATTATGTAGAAGGAGGTGACTCAGAGGAGAAGTGGATGGAAGAGTTTAGAAATTGCCGGCACATTAAGAAGGATGTGGTGGTATGTGAGAAGAATGATGGGATAGACTGCATCGTTTCTGTGTGCGAGTGTGCGTCTAGGTGTGTTTCTGTGGGAGAGGGAGAGACACAGGCAGAGGCAGCGAAGCAGGAAATTACGAAATGGAGAGAGAAGGTAAGTGAATATGAGATAGGACGGAAAAGGAGAGGGGAGGAAGAAAGATGAAGGGTAGATGTGGGGTCAGAGATGAAAGTAGAGAATGAAAAAGAAGCACTTGGGAAATGGAGGTAGAATGAAACAAGAAGAAGAACTGAGGATAAGTAGACTGAGAGGGGAGGGGAGACAGCTGGGGAGGAGCGTTTGTCTCTGGGGGGGGGGAGACGGGACTCGCAGAAGCTGTCTTTCACCTTCACTTAATTCATGCTGTCGCCCCATCCTCCCATCGTCTATACTGCAATGTAGCCAGACTGTGTGTGTGTGCGTGTGTGTGTGTGTGTGTGT
>JAPTYQ010000018.1:33887488-33899412 GCA_029814465.1 Ostorhinchus cyanosoma
TAATTCAAACTATGAATTATGAAAGAGCTGCAGCATCTGAAACTGACCACAGTGAACATTTGACAGATAAACAGAACGACAGTGCTTCAGTTTCACACTCACAGTTTGTCATGTCTTTTATGGATTGTGATTGTCTTTCTCAACTCACCATATACTCATTTTATTATTATTATTTTATCAAATACTAGAAATTTCAGGCAACCCCAGGCGACCGCATTTGAATTTCAGGCGACCCCACATGGGGTCCCAACCCCAAGGCTGAAAAACACTGATTTAGAGTAATTAGATTAATATAACTGATGTGTTGATGCTGAAAACGACAGAACACCAATTATATCTTATCCATTTCCATTTCTGTGTTTGGCAAAAAGCACGTAACTGAGATTATTTGATCATGCAACTATTTAAGACATGGTTTGCTTCTCTTTTACAAGCATTCATGCACCACCATTGCCCTCACACCATGTTTATACCCAGATGTTTATTTTTATTTTTTTACTTTGTGCTCTTTAAACCCTGCAGTGCTTCACTCATGCCCCCCCCCCCTCTTTCTTTAGGCTGATGGTTTCAGGCTCAGCTGCTCTCCCACTGCCCACTCTGCAGCGCTGGGAGGAGATTACAGGACACATACTGCTGGAACGTTATGGCATGACAGAGATCGGCATGGCATTGTCCAACCCTCTGAAAGGCTCACGTATCCCAGGTGCATAAATGTCACTCTTATTCATTCACACACATCATTCTGAAAAAGCATCAGTGTGAAATAAGTCAGATGAACAGGTTAATTGATCACTGTAAATTCCCTGTAGGTGCAAATGTGACATTGAATAATTGTTCATCTCTGTGTCAGTCTTGTGATGAACTGATGACATGTCCAGGATGTAACCCGCCTTTGCCTGATAGTAGCTGGAGATGATTGATTGAATGAATGAATGAATAATTTGACAAATGGATAATTCATCTAAGGTGGCAAAACAACGGCATTAGACTCCAGAAATTGCCTAAGCAGTTAGTGTCAGGATTTACAACCAGAACAGCCAGAAGTTTTGGAAGAAACCTGATTATCAGAAATTACAAATGTGAACCAAGGGCAACACATCTGTGTTCTTGATACATGCAAACAACACTAAATGTAAATGACAATAACCTGTAAAATGGTATGAAAGGGAATGTCCTTTTTATGTTATTCTGAATGTAAAGTACAGATATTTGATTTTTCATTGTAGCCGTGTGTGAATATGACGTTATCCAAAAAAACATGTTACTCTATTTGTCCATTTTCACTGTGTAATCAAGAATGACATTTTTCATGACTTTCAAGTTTATGATTATCAATCAGCAAATTTGCAATCAATGATTTGTTCTACTGTAATCAGATACAAATGTGAGGTCAGTACACATGTGGAGTGAGCATGTATTGAAGAAAAATAACATGAAGCACAGATTACACTGCAGTGTTTATCAAAACAAGACTACATTTTAGGGTTTTTTTTGTGAATATATTTTTTGGGAAAGCCTGCACAATAATCAAAATTCTTCTTATGCATCTTAATCCTATTTTTTACAGATCATCCTGTACTTCTAAACAAAGGAACCAAACTGTTATAACCACACTAAACTTCTCAGCTTCCTCTGTTTTTACGTTCCAAATTTGTCAGTGTTCCTTACCAATTTGAGAGTTCCTCAACTCCTTGCGTTTTGATGGTAGGCAGTTTTCTCTGGTGTGATGTAAGGTAAAACCCCCTGATCCCAACTACACCTTCTTCACATACTCAGACAAACAAAGGCGAGGTCTGGAAATGAGGTCAGACGTGGTTGCTTTCTTCTCCTTTCCCATCTTCTCCACATCCTTTTCCTTCTTCCCCTGTCCTCCTCCCTCACTGTCTTTTTTTCCTGCTCCCCAGCCAACTCTTCCTCTTCCTGGTAAAGCTAATTAGCTTGCCAGTGGTTTGGGTAATGCTCTGTCTGCTGTTTTCCTGGGATATTGTTTTGTTGCTCTTGTTTGTTTGTCAGGTAACGTTCAGCATAAACTTAGCAGACTGTGTTTGATTCCTCTCAGGTGATTATTAAGAATGGCTTTGAGAGGTCCGCGGTTCTATTGATGTTTCCACTGCACAGACATTTGTACAAGGTGTGTGTGCGTTCATGAGTGAGCACTTCCTTATGTGTATGTAGGTGTAAGAGTGTGCAGGCAGGCATGAGCTCGTGCCTGTTTGAGTCAATGTGTTCCTGTCTTGTCTTTAAGTAGGTTAAAGCAGATCAATAGCAACCGCAGGAAACACTCTCAGAAGAGTAGTGGAGGGGAGTCGCCCATAACACACACACTTTTGTTTTTTTTCCTTTCTGTCCTCCGCCAACTAAGTAGCAGACAACTCAGCTCTTAATACACCTTATTGGCAGCAATTTTATTTATAATATCCTATTTTATTTAGGGCATGTAACTGCCCTGATTTTGTTGTGTAGCTTACAGTTTTGGAGCATTGCAGATTAACAGCAGTGTGGCTTTCTAGGTCATATTGCCCTTGTTGAGATGTAAATATGTGTGAGATGCGTTTATTCAGGTTCTTTCCATCTTATTATTATCTCACTCTGCTGCCCTTCTCATCTTTTCATTTATTTTTCTTCCTACATTCAAGCCTCTGTTTGGTCTTGTTTGTCATATTTCATCAATGACAGAAGTACACCCTCCTGCCTTAGGATGTCCCATAGCAGTCTTCTTCTCCATCCATCTTGGCCACTAGAGACTAGACAGAGACGTAAAGATTTATTCACTAACAAACACTTGACCCTAATGAGACCCTGTCTTGTCTTTTGAAATAATATTCACTATGATTTTTTTTTGGTCTTGTTAAAAATATGATGGTTCTTCATGTTACTTGAAACTTTAATGTAATCTCTTCCAAGATACCATTCTTTGAAGAATCTTAAGAAGAGTCCTTTCTGAAGCTCTCCACTCAACAAGAAACTTTTACCAACATATAACATTTATAACTTTCTTGCATGCTCTAAAATGACAGTCTCGTTGAAGCATCTGGCGCTGAATGCTACAAGTCTCTGAAATCTCTCCTGACATAAGAGGAAAAAATAGACAAATGCGCACAGAGGGAGAGATGCCCCCTGAGTTCAGCCTTACGTAAATGGATTTTTGAGATTTTGTCATTGAGGGAGAGGATTCTGTTCCTCTTGTTTTGTATCTAGCAGTTATTTGTTCGTCAAGATGAAGGACGCAAAGATTACCCAGTCCACACCTCTTCACCCCAATCCAAGGAGTACAGGATTGTGGTCACTTGGTTTTCTCTGTCAGGCTACTTTTAAGTGATGGAATGTTAGACATTGCCAATCAGGAACAGAGTGGATTAGATCAATATGAAGTACGAAAATCACTTTTTAATCAGGACTTGACCTGCTCTTTATTGTGGGAGCAGTGATCTGTGAAATGGCATAATAGCTTCAAGGCAGCCACGCACATGCACACACATAGACACATAGAGAAAAAGCCACTGAGACATCAAGCCTTTCCCTTGTGCACTCTTAGCTATAATTACTTAACTTAGGAGGTCACACTCACATATACACCATAATGAAAACTGCAGGTCACGTCTGGCATCTTATGAATTTCCTTTTTACACATTGTGGCTCGCAGTTATGAACAGTTACTGCAGTTCTGACACTCAATCATCATTTTATTTCAAAATTAGTTGGCTCACATTTAACAATTGTGCCACTGTGCTACCATAAAAAGCCCTGTCAGGCACTCAGCAGTAGTTAAGACTGAAGGACTGAATTACATAGTCAGGTTTTTTTCACAGACAGTGTAAAGTAGATTGCAAAAGTAGATGCTGTTCAGAAAATACTTTTTATAATGATTTGATTATTTTTTTTACACTGGATGTCTGAATGTATTTTGAATTTCTGGATGGATTGAGCATCATCTATGCAACAGTTAAGTGTTCACTCAAAGGAAAACTATGTAATCTTGATATTGATTCTTGAAATAACAGAAAAGCCCAACGTTTTATATTTTAAAGTTGTCTATATTCAAGACAAAGTTCTTGAAACAGTTTTCACCTCCTCCTCTTGTTACTTACTGGTAATGAATTTGTGCTCATGTTTTTTACCTGTGTGTGTTCATGTGTTAACAGGAGCTGTAGGTTTACCCCTCCCTGGTGTCCAAGTCCGGATTGTTATGAGTAACACAAACACCACCATTGTAGAGGGCAACTGCAGAGAGACTGAGGTAATCTTCTCTGAAACCACTGTTTGTATTCATTTCCAAAAAAATTTTGTACATTCCTTGAGATAATGTCTACAAACTTTGTTTACAGTTTTCAGAAATTTGGATTTTTGAATTTTGTACAAATTTTTGAAGTATTAAAAATTTGCCTTTACTTTTGATGGGCCATATTTTGATGGCTTATAAAATGGATGAGGTGAGAGATATCAATATAGTTACTATTTGAGCACTGATAGGAAGTCATATATGGACATGATTTAATTAGTTGAGTTATCCTCCAGTGAAAGAACCACCCACTTCTGTTGGGAGATTGATCTCCTGCATCAGGACCACAGGACTCTGACATAGCGGCAGAACCTGACGCCCTTGCGAATTCAACTTGTTATTGTTTCTTGATAGAACTTGCCGGTGAGCTACAGGGTTATTTGTCCCATTTTTTAATTTTATTTTTGTATGTGAATATGCCACAGGTTCGCCCAGGTCTGGAGGGAAAAGAAGGTGAGCTTCTGGTCCGAGGTCCATCTGTCTTTAAGGAGTACTGGAACAAACCTCAGGAGACCACAGAGTCTTTCACTGATGATGGCTGGTTCAAAACAGGTACAAAAGCCCCTTTCCCCTCCTCCCCTCTCATTGTTTTTCAGGATTGTACAAGCACACATACTGTATATCCACACGCACAATCCCATAGAGGGGGAGCTCTGCTGCTAATTGCATCTACGCGTGTTGTGCTGTCAGACAGATTCACAGAAGGAGGCAAGATGTCAAAAGATTTTTCAAGTGTGCTGCAAACAGCACTTTCAGGCTTGAGTTTAAACACTTAGAAAACAGGAGTTCAGCCCTGGAAGCACACGCAAACACACAGTTTGAGAGTGTGTGTACTGTGTGTATGTGTGTGTGTGTGGTGCACATTTTTGGGGACTATGAGGGAGTGATAAATGGACTATGTGTGTTTTTGGTGCTGCAGGGCATTTTTCCTCCTAAGTGGTTGTGACTGCTCTGGGCTTTGAGGAACCAAGTATTGCTCTCTCTCTTTTTCTGCCTCCTTCCTCTTTAGTGTGTGTGTGGTAGCACAGAGGGGAGCTGTCATCAGAGGCTCTTTCTCCCTGCAGCCCAGCACTTTTTCCTCTGCCCCCCCATAGAAACCCTTCTTTAATGCAAAGCCATCGGGAGACAGGCATTTGGTTGCTGTGTAGAGGGTCGCAGAAGGAAGCGGAGAAGCAAGTGGAGCTTGGAATTGTCACGTAGAGGACAGGAAATAAGAGCCAGAAGCAAAAAGAGTAAGAGTTGGAAGTCTGGAGCTTGGTGACTGAGGGGTTAATAAGAGAAAGCTGCTCTGGGTGGCAAATAGGACTCCGTAGAGACTTGGAATGGACAGAATATGGGGAGCTGGTTGTAGTGGCAGTGGAGAAGAAGAGTGGGAGTGGGGGTAAAAAGCAGCAAGGAGTGAGCGAGTGATGGAGAGCGAAGCAGGGAGAGGCAATGGGAGAGCGGGGCAGAGTGTGTTTAATTGGCTTTGCAGGCTAGAAGGACAGAGATCCAGAGCACAGCATGCTGCTGTCACACTCCATTACAGCCACTGGCCACATAATGAGAGCCTGTGCAATCAGCTCCCCACAGACCAGACCCTCAAGCCACACGCACAAATGCACTGTGGACCGCTCTATGAGAAGCCATCAAGCATGTTCCTTGCCCATCCACCTGCCTGTGTTCCTGATGTCTGCTTGAACACACACACACACACACACATATATATATATATATATAAAGTTGAGTAATGAGAGGAGTATTTTCAGGCATATAGGCATCAGAAATAAAAAATGTTGGGTAAAACTGCTGCTTCATATGTCACAAAACTCTTCAATCCCATTGGACCTTGGGCAAAGTAGATATCAGCATTTGTCTTTGTCTTCAATATCTAAGTGCATTGGTGTTCGTTTCTGGGTCAAATGACTGTGCAGCAGCGATGGTATTTATTGACTCCAGCTATGATTGGCAGTGATGGAAACACCCAGACCTGTTGTTTTTCACTAGCTTTGTGGTGTCATGACACGTGCCATCAGCCACAAATTCCATCTGTTCCTTAGTTTCTGTTTTGTCTGTGATGTCAAATGTGACGCTGAATTCAACAGATTACGACTTGGGTCTATAAAGGAAAAGGTGTTGTCAAAAGCCAAAAATATCCCCAAACATCTTGTGTGGTCATCAACCTAAAAAATATCCAGCTTAGTGTCACTGAGGAGAAGAGAAACCAGAAAATGTTTACATTTAAAGCAGCAATGCTAGAGAGTTTTTTTGCTGTCATCGTGCAAAGATTCCATTATTACCTTCCAGCATATTGTAATTCAAGTTGTCTGACAGCCTGACTGTAGAAAATTTATTCTATGACTCAGAGTTTGGTTAATCACAAGTGTTTTCAGATTGGTAGGGTGGTTAATTATGTGATGGGCAGGGGTAATTTCTGTAGGTCGGATTTCCTCAGTCCTGATTCTACTGCTCCTCTCTGTGCTTCGACATGGAGGTTTGGGAAAGTGGCCTCTCTTTTTCACAGTGGAGGATGACATTTGCCCAAAACTCTTATATTGACACTTAACATAAATCAGGAGGGTAATGCAGGAGGGTGAAAGGACTGGGAGAATATTCCTAGATCAGAAGCTAACCCTGTCTACATGAACATTTTAAAGGCTACATCTTTAAATGGTTCCATGTCTTTGGATAAATAAAAAGTTGCTCTTCTGTCACCTCTTCTCTGCATTTTGTAACTAGATCACACTTGGATGACTTCTCAAATGCATAAATTAGCAATAACTGCTATGGTTTCAGGTCTTCAAATCCCTTACTTCTGCAAGCTATGCTGCTACTAAAAATAAATTGACATGTACATCATTTAAGAAAGTGAGGAAGAAAACATGTTAAGTACTTTCTCTAATGAGCAAAGCTATACATTAGTCTGTACTGCTCCTCTGGAATATTGACATAGCAAAGATTATTTTGTGCTCCTTGACGTTTGGAAACAAATTTGACAACATAAAATGACATGATCTCTGTGATTCACAAAAATTAAATGCCATGGATGTCTACAAAATCAATCACAATGTATGACTGTCACATCTGATGTCAGATGGAGCCTCTTGCACTTAATATTCTCCTTAGCTTCCTACCTGCTCTCTCACACCTTTACCTTTTTTTACCCTCACACTTGCTCCCTGTTTCACACTCCACTTCTCTCGAAGACTCTCATCTTCACCCTACGTCTCTGACTTGCTAAGTCTTAGCTGATCTCTTGTCACCTTTCCATAGAGTTTTCAGTGTCTGTCTTTTTTCCACAAGTCTATGGTGAAGGTTAAAATGAAAGTTGCTCAGTAGCAGACTGCTTTCCATGAATCTGACCATTGAGGACTTACATTGTGAAAACGGCTACTTAAACGTTTTAAATGCAATGGAACTTCATCAGATGAAAATGCAGGGAGCTTAAATAAAGTGTCTTTAAAGGACTCTTAACACCTTGTCCTCTCAGGATATAATCCTCCAACAGTCCAATAGCTGTAGTAAAAGAGCAGGATTTGCATGCATCCTGGGAGGCGCCGCTCAGAAAAAGTGACTCATATTCCCATTTATCAAACTGGTTTCTGGCTGAGGCATTAAGATTAAGAAAAAAAGATTTACTATATAGTTAATGCTTTTTGAGACATCTCTTAGATAATATTGTTATGCAAAGTCAAGTTAAGTTTCAAATAAAAAAAAGTAACAGAAGTAATCAGGAACTACAGTACAGCACGTAATGGATGATGTTTTAAGGGTGCGACGATATAATGCAGAATGGACAAAAATCATACACATAAATATGTCTCAATCAATGCAATCACATAGCAAAAATATGACTTTGGCAGAAAATAGCAGCTGTTGAAGAGTGCAGGTACAAAGACTAAAAATCCTCACTGGTGTAAATTCTTTTGCCGGTCTTTATCTTTAAAGACGTCTTTCACAGGGCTGTATCTTTTGACTTTGAGTCTGCAGTTCAGCCTTGAAACCAAACTGAATAAACTAGCATACATACCTCAAAAACTTAGATGAAACAGACGAATAGTAAGTTATAAATTCACTGCCCAGCTGTTTTGAATCCACTGCAGTTGAATATGATTGTGTTTTGCACATGCAAAATAGAAGATAAAGTCTGAGGAACGGAGAGATTGAATAAATGAGACTGACAGGAAAAAAGGATGGGAAACGAGGCAGAAATGGATAGAGAAAAGTTGTGACTAAGGAGTTTAGATCAATAAGTTCTCAGCTGGACAGAGGTGTCTTCTGCAGTGTTCACATGACTGGCAGCTCTATAGGGAAGCTGTCACCAACTCCTAAGTGCTCTCTCTTTCTACCCATCTTCACAAACATCTCAGAGTACATTGATCCTTTCAGACATGTTGCCTTTTTTTGCACTCTACAGTCTGTCCATGGCAACCGTATGAGCTCACCTGGGAGGGCTTTTATTTCTAGAGCCGACGCACACATGTAAATATATTTAATACCATCAGAGTGCAGTCGATAGAGCATCGTCTCTCTTGGCTAAATGCTCAGAGTCAAACCATGAATAGATTTATGATAGCATAAATAAGTAAAGACTAGTGGGAAGAAGGGGGCGTCCAAATTTTGCATTTCAGTGGTGAATAGGGCTAGTTTGTAGCTAGCTGGCAGAAGATGTGTTTGGGGCTGACAATTAACCTCGCTCCGTCTGATATTTAATTATTTATTTAATTGACGAGGATGGGCTGAGGCTCAGGGACATTCAATCTGTGCTATTTTACCTCATTTCTATTCTATACCACTTTATTAGGAACCAATTTGGCTCTGTTAAGGGCAGAATGAGAAGAGGTGAAACATATTTTAAATTTATGTTTTGCTGTTGAAACAGAAGACACACGTATTGTATGTGTAACCGTTGTGGTGCATTTTTAATAAAATATTCAAGTTGTTGCTTTTAGCCTTACCCATAGAGTTTTACTTTACAGATTGTTCAGACATGTAGCTGAAAATTACAGCGCTTGAGCTAAAGTGTGACTGTTTCTGTTCATGTTTGTGTGTTTCTGTCTGTTTGCTTGTGACTGAGAGAGATATAACCCCAGCTGTAAAGGTGAGCTTCAGGTCTGCAGGCTAAACTCTCCACAGACGGACACAGACAGAACTATGGCTGATACCCTGCAGAGCCATCACTAGTCATTTTTTCCTTTTCCCTTTTGCTCCTAGCTGTGCTCCAGTCTCCCTTCCCTCCATCCCTCCCTCTATGCACTTCCAAAGTCACTCCTCACTCCTGGTCACATTGTGTCCTCTCAACTCCAATGTCAAATCTTCTGGTGGCATCCACACCCCACCCTCCGAGCACTTTGTTCAAATCATCCATCCCTTCAACCCTGCAACATTTACAGCCAATGTGGTCCAGGTTTTATTCACACCATTTGCAGGTAAATCTTGTTAAGCTGCTTTGTACATGTTTCTAAGTTCCAGAAGTTTGTCCCAGAAGTCAGCTGAAGTCTAGAGGAAAAAATATGAAATACAACAAATTAAGAAAAAACTTTTTGTGCTTTTCCTCTTTGCTCATTTTACTCATTTATTCAACCCATAGAGTCTGTGGTCTGCAGTACAGAAACACTAAAAGTGATCATTTGAGTTTTGTCCAAGGCTCTGATGATATGTCTCGGTTCATTCCCAATCAGATTAGTGTGATTCAGTGCAGAGTAGGAGCATATAAACAGCAGTTAAGTAGTTTTCTTGATGAACATGGCAGATCTGAGACAGACATCAATCCTCAAGTTCAGCTTGTTATCTGCTGGTGGAAAGGCAAGCCAGCAAGGAATATAATCAGTAACATTAACATAAAGCAATTCAAGCTCCTTTAATTGCATTATATTAAACAAATTAGATCACTCATCCAAGTGCAAAGTGCTTTCTTGTACAATATTAATTACTAAAAAAGGAGCTGTGACAAAAGTTAAGGATGATAAATAATGTCAGAGCTGAGATTTCTCTGCTTGGCTGTCTGTTATTTATCCTCATTAACTCTTCCATCTAGGCACCGGGGCTTTAATGTGGAACATTAATATTCATATATGCTAAGTGTTTACAGTCACACCGAGGAGAGGCATGACTCACATTTAGACCTCTCTCATCTTTGCACAGATAAGGCTCTCTCCTCCACCGTGATGGAGGGCACTCAGCTCTAACCTGCACTGAGCTGAGGTTACGCTGAATGTGGTGAAAGACTCTGACTCCACTTATACCTTCTCAGAGGAGAAAGAAACATCCCCTTAAACACTTAAGTGATACTAGCGCAAAGACATATATAAACAAAACATTGCTTTCGGAGAACATCTGAAATATAAGCCCTTCTGAAAAATGTACTGAGCTTACCTAAAAATGAAGGCTTTTAGAATGGTTTAAAAATCCATAAACTGAATTTTAGCTTTCGTGCGCACCTCTTTAAAAAGTAAGATGCATATTTTAACTATGTCACTTAAAATGTGAGAACATCACCTATTAAAATACATGTGTCACGCGTCAGAGTACAGCCATGCTGGGTATTAAAAATAATTTTCACCTGAGAGTTTTTGTCTTAAAGAACTCTGATGCGCCTAGTCTTTTCTACCTGTATGCTGCCAAATGGAAGAGAGCAGCTAGTAACTTCCAACTTAACTCATTTGAAAATATTAAACTGCCAATCAATAATTTATTCGTGAAAATGTTTTTATTGTTTGATTACTTGACACTGCTTGGTTGGTTATGCAAATTTTTCCTTGTAATAATGAATGGCATAACATGCTGCAATCACATTCACACTGTGCAGGAATCTCAGTGTGTATGCAGACATGCTATCATTTATAAATTCATCACTTTGCACTTTGTAGGAGGCTGAATACCACAGACATCCCCAGGGTTCAGTGTGCTGTGTGCAAAAACAAGAGCACCATACTCAGATTGAGGTCAGAGTCAAATCACAGTCAGTTACAAATACTCATACAGCGCTGATTTTAGTCTTTTTCACAAGCAGAAATCTGTTCTGCAGCTGACAAGCTAATGGATGACTCCTGTCACCTCCAGAAAAAGTGTTTTTGTGTGTTCTTTGGTTGCATCTCTCCTTGTCCGACACCTCTGGCAGCAATGCCAGTGGCAAACGAGCAGAAGTGTTTTTGTGAAGTTGGCCATGGCCTTTGTCATATGTCACACTGCCCTTTTCTTTTACCCTTTTCTCTGCAGTTACCTCCAATAGCCTCACTCTGTGCATTTGCACTTTTTATCTGAACAAAGAAACATGAGGGTCTGTGTGTGATTTGAAGTAAGAGGCTTCCACTGTGACATATTACCAAGACACATGTGCTCCCTAGCAGAAAAACAGATAGGAGAGGACATTAATAGGGGAAAATGATTTGAGTAACAATTGAAAATACTACATAGATACTACTTTTAAATCTCTTGTCAGTGCACAGTTTGCGAGGGGACTTGCATGCTGGCAGCCCTGTGGAGCCCTTCACTGCCTCCCTGTGAGGTGAGTGTTTGTTGAGTGGGTACTCAGGGAGAGAGGCAAACAGTTTGTTTGATGGGTAAAAAGCCAACAGCCTGGTGCAGCTGCAAGACTCTACCTGCCTATTCTGGGCTAAATTATACCTCTAACCTAAGTACATCACATTTAGATAGTTGGCATTTG
>JAPTYQ010000018.1:33908451-33924934 GCA_029814465.1 Ostorhinchus cyanosoma
GGTGTTAGATCCTACTGCTGGCCTGCTGGTCCAGCATGGTGGATTTGTACTATTGCTTGTGACCCAGGTTAACACACACACATACACACACACACACGTGCGCACACACACACACACACACACACACACACACACACACACACACACAGTGTTTGTAGCCATAGGTGCTGCCAGTGGACAGACAGTGCCAGCACATGGTCCGCTGCTGGAGCTACAATGTATGTGAGAGAGACAGAGAGAGAGAGAGAGAGAGAGAGAGAGAGAGAGAGAGAGAAAATGAGACATAAACAAGTAGATGGATGCTCACTCTTCAGTGCCCTGGCTTCAGCTGTCAGTCTGAATCTTGATCACACCCTCTGCACCCCACATCGCCTTGAACACACTCACTCACGCTCAGACAAACACACTGCTGCAGAGAAATTGGTGGCACAAGCAAACCCCATTACTGAGATGTGTATGTATACACATACTGTATACTCACGCTTTACTCACTGAGTCAGAGCGACACAGAGACTGAGACATCTGGTGAAAGGAGTATTTGATGGCAGCAGTATGAGTCATTATGCTCACTTGCACCACAAGCATTCATACATGAAGTCACACACAAACAAACAAACTAGGTTAAAGATAATAAAAAAAGCTCCAGGCTTCAATCCTTGACGTAACAACCATGCACTCGAAATAGAAAAAATAAAACACTTTTAATTATCCTAGCCTTCTGTTTTTCCTTTCATTATTTGTTTTTTTTTCTTCATCTCACAGAGATTACATTGTTTTATATGAAACGAATTGTCTGTGTCTGGGAGGCGAATTGAGGATATTAGGGAGGGGAGCTACAGAGTGTATGAAGGACATTTCTTTCCTTATCTGGACTACTCTGCCACAGGGCGAGCTTTTGTTTTGGAATTGTTTTCAGTTTCTGTTTTGTTTTTTGTTGCTGCATATGTGTGAGCGTGCATGTTCCCATCCAGGCGCGCACACCCGTTAGTGTTTTATGTGTGTCCTTGTGCTGTCTGAGTCTGTGTGCATTTCCTTTTTGCAACAAACACTTCGTAGTGTTTTGACCTCTGTGTTTATTGGGACTGTTTTTTGCAGGGAGCACATGGTGCCGTACACCATCCCTACAGGCCTGGTTCTTGTGGAGGAGATGCCGAGGAATCAAATGGGCAAGGTCAACAAGAAGGACCTTTTGCGACGCTTTTTCCCATGACTTGACCACTTTCTTAGTTTCTTAGTTGCAGAAGGGTGTCGCTTTCAAGCACCTCTATATGAGTTTATGAATCAGAAAATGCATCACGGCCAAGGGTGCCAAACTACAAGGAGAAGGGCTCATAGATGTTGGTGTTAACTAATACTAAGATTCCACAACATTTTAAATAAATAAAAATTTCCTCGAAACAGGCACTCTACATTCACTCTTCCACCAGGGATCAAGATCAGTGCAGTAGTCTTTGTGTGATCCTGCCAACAGTCATTTCATCCTTGGAGGACATAGTAAACACGTCATGGAAAATGACTCATCCTCTGATGGAACACGGTCACTACATCAGCTACAAACAGATGTACTAAGGTGATTATGTCAGGTCACAAACATCATTTGATGGTACTTTTTTTAAACTGACATTAGAAAGCAAAACAATGTTGTGTGCAGTTTACATTAAAAACATTGACTTTTCCATAAAAACACTGAATTCAATTACTTATTATCTGTTATCTGACTTCAGGGAGATTTCAAAATTACATATTGAGCAGGGTAATATTTCTGGTATCCCAATTCCTTGCTACTACCGCACATGTCAGTATCTTAACACTGTAAGAGTAATAATAAGGATGAAATAAGTCTGCAGTAATAATGACACAACTGTTCTACAAGTCAAAGAAAGTTTGGATACTACCCTCTGGTGAAAGAAAATACCAACGTTGCATCAGGCTGAGACAAAGAGCTGCTGGAAAACCTTAAAAATATATTAAATATTCGAGAATCTGTTGTACAACCTCTATGATGTTTAACTGGCATCTGATTTGATCATTTTGCTCAAATATGATTTTGTTATTGCAGCTTACTCTTAACTAAGAGTGATATCATGGATAGAATTGGGATGCAGCATGTTGCCAACAGTGTATTTATGAGATGTGACTACTGGTCCCTATGAAAAATTGCACATACAATAAACAAATGGTGCACTCTCTGTGAACTTGATATTAAACATAAACTCATTGATACCTAATAGGTATAGGCAATGATATTGGTATATTCTGGTGCTTTACTGGTAAACCGTGTTCAAATGATTAGATATTTCAGCAGTGCTATTATGCTAAACAGTGATTGATAATATTTTATGGTTTATGATGTAAATACTAGATTAAATGAAAAAAATTCTATAGAGGAGGAGATGTGATGAGCTGTGAAACTGACAGGAATGCAGTCAGAAAACATTTGTTAATATTAGGACACTCCTGCACTTGAAATAAAATAAAGTTTATCATAAAATTAAAAGTTTTTATAAAACGACAAAGTGTTTTGGAGTTTCACTCGCTACTTTTTCATGAACCACAATGTTCTACTTGTTTCCCCAGTGCATGTGTGTATATGTGTGTGTGTCTGTGCAGCTGTGCTTACACAGGTGTGATGAGAGCCTGAAGGCGGATTCTCTACCAAGGCACAACACCACAGCTGGATGCCCCGCACTCCATCTGACTAACCCTCTCGCTCTGCTCGCACTTCTCACCTCTCATCCTTTCTCATCTCCGTTTCTCAAATGCTTTGCCTCTTCTGTCTTCATCACAAGTCAAAACAGATTGCAGTGGCACCGGGACCAACTTGACTGTGAGACTTCTTTTCAAAGAGCCTTGGCGTGCTGCCAGAATTGGCAGAGAGAGAGTGCATGAAGAGATGAAGAGAAAAGGCACAGACGAGAAAAAATATAAAACAGGACTGTCAGAGAGATTGGAGTCTTAACAGGAACTGGCTAAAATGCACTGATTGTTGGAAGGGGGTAAACGAGATGAAGATGTGAAAGAAAGAAAGCATGGGGATTTTGACCAAGTGGAAAGTAAAGACTTAAAAAAGAAAGGACTAAAGTAATAACTAAAATACTGTTATAACAAATAAACAGTCATGATAAACAACTAGAGAACTGAAGATGGAGAGAAACCCAAGTGGAACCCCCAGCCGACACAACCTCCTGTCCACACACACACACGCACACACACACACACACCCATCCGCCCACAGTCACCAGAGACCTGATTAAGAGAGCAGAGCTATCGATCTGTGGGCTGGCAGGCTAGGATGGATGAGCAAGCAAGGCTGCAGGAGCACCAGAGGACAGCTTCAGTGCCCCCAAACCCCCCTCACACCACCACCCCACCCAACCACCCACACCAGAGGTGGGAGAAGGCCAGGGCCATGGGCGTGATGACCAGGTCTGCCACGCTGAGGCCGCAGTCAGCAGCAGAGGGTCAAACACACCACTGAAGAAGATAGAGCATGTGAACAGTAATGGGTGCACTGTGTTTGGTGTGAGTGTTCAGGACAGCCGCGGAGAGTGTACAGGTTCCAGCACTCGTCTAAAGGGGGGAGAAGAACCTTGTAGATATTCCCTGGACTCCGTCTTGATGGAGTACTCATGCCCTTGAACTACCTCCACCTCCTCCTTGCTGTCTCTCTCTCAAACACTTCTTGCCTGTGTTTGTTGGAGCATGGTGGAAAAGGTTGTCTGCAGATGGCTGCTTATTGGGCCCCAGGGTCCTGGAGGGTGGGTTATAGGGGACACCAGTGAGGTTGTTTATGTGTTTCAGACAGATAAAGCGTCTGGGTGGAATGGCAAAGGTTTAAAATAGCAGGTGATATATAAAGAGGCAGCGCATTGTTGTACTATTTTAGTCTCTGTGTCCTTTTTAGTCGTCATTATAGCTTTTATGTAGGCCTCCATGCAAAATGATATTACTTGTCGAATGTGGCCTTTTGTTCAGAGTATGGGCACAGGAAACAGCTGGCACCACAAGCCAACAAAGAACTGAGACAGTACTGCATTACATAAAGATATTGTAATACTGGATAGCGAACACAGATTGAATGTAACTTCATTGAACTGTGTGTTCATTTACTCAGTTTCCATAATTCATATCCCAACATACATCAAGTTGAAGGATGCAAGAAAGTTCACCTTTTGATTAGAGGACAAAAATGGTCAGTAGACACACAACCAAATGTGCCAAAAAGTTAAAACAAAAAACTTCTGGTTATATCTGTGAACGTTTTGTAGATTATTTGGGCACTGTAGGGTGTTGGGTGTTCATTCAAAGATGAACACCTGATCACTTTATTTTGACTTAGTTTCAGGGTTCATCAAGTTCCCTCTTTAGTGTTCTCAGCTCCAGACCAAAAAATTCTATTTTATGTCTCCTTGGGACTAAAATTTTACAAAATATGTCTTGAATTACAATAGCGTCTACATTTTTACTTCTCTTCCCTTATTCTTTAGAAACAATATCAGAAATTCTTTTTACATTATTTCATTTAATTGCTTCTTTGACATCTTTTTCTTCCTTCCTTTCTTATAAATCATTTTAATGTCATCTCTTATGTAGTTTTTACCATTTTAATTTCTTACCTCTCCTTTGCATTTCACATATTACCTAGTAAACATTTATAAACTCCTCCAAGGAACATTCATCTACTATTTTATCTTGGGTAATATATTCACATTGTATTTTACTCTATCCTCTCATGACCACGAAAATGTATCTCTGTGACCCATTTTGGGTCCTGACCCTATGTTTGGGAAACATAGTCCTGGTTGTCTGGGTCCAAACATTTCAGAGTTTTACACCACACAGCACTGGACAGAACTGCATGGTAGATTATTTTTGAATAGTTCTTTTATTATATTTTCCTTTTTCTACTTGGCTTGCAACTGGTATCAAATGATCACACGCTATGTTAAGAGCCATAGAATTCAGTGTAAAGAGCCTATAATCCCTGAGAAAATATTTCAATGAAACAGAATTATTATTTTCTTATTCTTGCTGTTGAAGTGTCATAAAAGCTGTGTGTGACAACCACAAAAGTATTACATTTGTGTTTTGAAATGGGATTTGACTTTGAATAACTGCCTTTTCTTTTTATACATTGAAATTTATTTATTTATCTATCTATCTATCTGTCTATTTGGGGGGTATACTCCAGGGATTGAAAGAGATTCATGAGTTTCATTAAGGTTTAGTGAGGTAGGAGTGAACAATACTCGCTGCCACCAGCAGGGGGCGGAGTCACGTAGCAATCCACGCGCTGTTTTACTGCTTAATTATTATTGTCTTGTTTTTCCGGTTAGTAATATGTAAAAGGTCACAAAATCAGGATAAAACCACATAGAGAGGTCAACTAACTATCCTGGCAGATATTTGTGTGAGATAAGCTTTTGTCTTTGTTGAAGTTTTCATGCAGAACACAGGTTAGCCATGTCTCAGGAGCTGGTGAACGATGATGACGCAGGTGTTTTACAGGTAAATGGACATTTTGGCTAGCTCTCCGTTTGTAAATGTATATGTGGTAAAAGCATTAATTTACTGGTTACTTGAGTTTAGCTTCTGTCCCATCCGTTTCCTACTTTGAATTTAAAACAGAGACGGTAAATGGTTATTTTGTCAATAAGATATTTGAAGTTATTTGAAACAGTTGAAATGAGTTCAGAGTATTCTGTTCAGTTTAGTGTTTAGTACTGCTGTATGTACAGTCAATGAGCGCTGTCATATAAGTTTCTAAATGTATTCAGGACAGCTAAATATAATTATACCATAGTTTATGTACTTCACTGCAAAAATCAAAATCTTACCAAGTGTATTTTTCTCTTTTCTAGTCAAAATATCTCATCACACATTAAATAAGACATAATCACCTAAAGAGTAACTTAAAAATGAGAAATAAGAACTTCATTTTAGACTATAAATCTTGAAATTCTTGTTTAAGAAAACTTACCAAGATAATTTTCACTTATTCCATTGGCAGATTTTTTTTTGCTTAATTGATTTTTTTTTTTGGCTTAATTCAAGCAAAAAAATTCTGCCAATGGAACAAGTGAAAGTTGTTTTCAAGATCTATTGTTTTAAAATAAGTTCTTATATATCTCTCGCATGTTACTATTTAGGTGATTTTGTCTTATTACCCCGCTCTCAAAGGGGAGGTGAGGGTATTGTTTTTGTTTTGTTTTTTTGTTTGTCTGTCTTTGTTTGTCAGCAACTTTACGCAAAAACTACCGGACCAATTCCCATGAAATTTTCAGGAAGGTGCGTGGTGGTCCAGAATAGATCCCATTCAGTTTTGGTGAATGTAAGGTCAATGTCACAAAAAAATGATAAGAGAAAGGGAAATCAGGTCAAACGTTTGCTAGGGGTGGGGCTTGTTGTGCCTGACACCACTTGTTTTAAGTGTGATGAGATATTTTGACTAGAAATGAGAAAAATACACTTGGTAAGATTTAGATTTTTGCAGTATATCTGCACCAAATTAATACTGCGGCTGCACCTTGGCATTGAAAATTGGTGACCTTGACCTACTTTTTCAAGGTCAAATGGCCTTGTGCCTTGTGTAGTTATAACATCTATGTACTTTCAAGTATAAGTATGTTTGTAATGAGTTTTACACAAAGACACTTTAATCTAAATTATACAGCAGTAACTTTCAGCAGAATCTTACACCATATTTGGCCGAGGGGTATTAAAATTGGAAACTGTAATGTGAAGTGACAATGAAAATAAAGTGTAGGCTACATTGAATATATAGATGATTTTGAAGGTTAATGCTCCTGCTCTACAAATATGTAATAAGATAACTGCAGGGAACTCAAAAGGATCCACACACTGTTGCCCTGTCTTGTTGTTTTTCTGTTTACCTGATGTTGCCACCAGGATGCCTGTTACAGATTTTTGGTCACCTGTACAGGGATCGGCAACAGATGTGCAGGCAACTTATACAACCAAAACTGGCCAACTGAAGTATCCAGAAAGCTGATGCCTCTTCAGCCCATGCAGTTGGAGGAAGACTAGGTGGATGAACTTTTCCAATTGGCCAACAGCATTGGTTCGGTGCCGGGGAAGGATTCATCCATGCTTCATGATGACGATGAAGAGAGTTGCTTTGAGTACACACAATACTGAAACATTGGTTGAGTCGGTTGAGGATTCAGGTATGGCAGTGTTATTACAGCTTAATGTTACTGAGAATGATGTCATTCAGAGTCATGTTTCTTTTCCTAAAAAAAAGGGCAGAGGAAAATGTACCTGATGTTTTGAATGAGAATGTGACACAGATCAGCCCAATACTGACAATGACAATCCAATTACCAGTGCACCTGGTACCAACACAACCCCCACAACTACAGTATTCCTGCTAACCCATCAGCTGTCACCAGCATCACTTCTATTACCACTGACGTCAAAACAACACAAAGTAGTGACACAAAGTTACAGAAAGTGCTTGCTAGCCTCTTACAGTATATTAATAACCCCACATCACCACCTACATCTACACACACATCAGTCTTACCTACATAGTAACAACATGGCAGAGCAAGACTTGCATAGAACACAACATAGAGTTGTCCCCCTTCATGGCCTTTCACTGCTTCATTGAGAATTCAAAATTTGAGATGGACAAATAGGTGATCAGAGCTCAGACATAAGCTACAACAACATAGGCAGACAAATTGATGATGATGTTGAAGCGATTTAATAATAATCATAATCATAATAATGGATTAGATTTATATAGCACTTTTCTATGAACGCATACTCAAAGCGCATACAGTGGATCCATTATTCATTCACTCACACATTCAGACTCTGGTGGTGGTAAACTACATATGTAGCCACAGATGCCCTGGGGCAGGCTGACAGAAGCTTGGCTACCAATTCACGCCAAACAGTCCCTCCGACCACCACCGATCATTCATATGCATTCATACACCAGTGTGAGTAGCATCACTGGAGGCAAGGAGTTAGTGAGGCTGAAATCCTGAGAGATGTTCTCAAAGTCGTTATATCAGGAAACTTTAAAGACATGCTAATGCACAAGGACGGTTTAACCATAGATGAGCTGAAAGGCTTCCTGCAGTCTCATTAAGGTGCACGAAGCCACACAGAACTATTCCAAGAGCTCATTTGCAAGAAACAAAATGACAATGAATCACCACAGCAGTTCTTGTACTGAGCCAAAGGCCTCAAACAAAAGATTTGATTCGCTTCTAAATATGCTGACACTGAAGTGAAATTCAATGCAAACACAGTCCAAGACACTTTCCTCCACACAATATACCAAGGCCCAATATTTTTTTCAAATATGCAAAACCCCAATGATAGCCTAATTATCACTAATTCATTAGTCTGTTTGTGCTTACATACCTTACCTGAAACAATTCCCTCACAGTGAATGACTTTGAAGATGACTCCATCATAAACACAGTATGTTTGTTTGTATAACAAACTGAACTGTCACTCTGGCCTTTTCTGAAATTTTGTTGCAAAGTGCATTAGGGGAAGCAAAAGCGATTTCTCACAGATTCGGCAAGAAAATGAGCCAGATCGCTACAATGTAAAATTCTACAGTGCACCAGGGTTGTTTTAAAGAATGAGTACATTCGGTTCATGGAGGTAAAGGCAACATTTGGGTTCAGCACTCACCAAGAGACAGCGAAATTGCTGTGTGGAATTCCCATTCCCACAATGCATTTTTCGACAAAACTTTGGAAAAAGTCCAGGTGATGCTTCGGTTTGGTATGTAACAAGTGGAATGTGTTTATGATGGAGTCATCTTCGAAGTTGTTCACCTTGAGGGAAGTGGTTCAGGTTTGTAAGCATGGAAAAACTAATGGATTAGTGATAATTAGGCTATCACTGGGGTTTTACATATCTGAAAAAAAAAAAATTGTGATGAAAATGATACACTGCTTTAAGTCTCTCTGACAGCAATGTGTAAAAAACAAGAACATTCATTTCAAGTTTTAAACATATTTAGGTTGTTTTTTTTCTAGCTTTTTGTCTCTCCTAAAATGTTATTCCACTCTCCTTCACCCTCTATTATAAATACAGTGGGTGACATCACTGATGATGTTGCTGGATGTTACTCACAGTTTTTCTGTTACATTACAGCCAAGCGTATTTTATAATGGAATATAATTTGTTCTATTGACAGTCAGGTGCTCACAAACCAAATTGTTGACAGGTTCAGCATGTCACGTCCTGAATGTGTTTCATTATCTGCTGAAACATCCAGTTTTTATCTTGATGTAACAGAGCAAGTGAAAAAGGGACCATGTGGGTTTTCATTTCACATATGCATGGGGTAAACAAAAACTTTTTTTCCACCATTGCACATGATTGATTTTGTAGCAACAAAACATAATTTCTCACTGAAGGATCTATTAAATGTTTGTGAACAGACAAGAGAACGTTGGGTTGGATGGTTTGTATAAATGTAAAATCCTACAGGAAGATATGGGGTTGGTTTACAGGTCAACTGATGGAGGTTTTCAGAAGGTCCTGGGCTCAAGCCCGGCTTTCTGTGTTGAGTTTGTCATGGAGTTGACATGTTCCCCTTTCCCTGTGAACAATTGGTGACATGTCCAGGGACCCCTGTGCCTGTTGTATTTTGGAAAATAAATGAATGACAACAGCCATGAAAGGATACAACAAAAGACACAGCACATTTTGCTAGAATGACCACAGATCTGGGCTGCTTTTATCCAGTCTTTAAAATTATTATAAAATTTATGTCATTGATTTATTTATTTGGTAAAGTGATGTAGAGTTGAGAACTTTTTAAGAGAAAGCTCATTGTCCCATTTTTTGTTAGAAATAAAATAAATAAGAAGAAGAAATGCAGAATAGGGATGAAGAAGAAGATGACTTGTATACACCGCGGCCACTGTGATGTGAGATATATACTCTACCAGCTGAGCCAATAAGGTGCCTCATGACACTGTCCAAGTTAAAATAAGATTCACTTGTAGCCAATAAAACAAGACTGACACTATCGTGTGAATGTTACTTGGCAGCTCAGCTTTCATCACTCAGAGGCCTCAGTCACCCTGTCATTCTGTTGTGAACATGAAAGCCATCCATCATGAATGTTTCTGAAGGAGAAAAAGAGTTTATCCTCTCCTCTCTTTGAACTCTACATAATGAGTAGGTCAGACTGAAGCAATGAGCCTCAGACACAATACTGTAGCCTCTCCATTCACAGCAGAGCACATTTAAACTGCCAGTCTGTTGTGCACTGCAGGCACAAACAGAAAATAAGACTACAATTATACAGTCAAACATTCACATGTGCACACTTTTGACAATCACAAAAGGCTCTGGGCCGGTGGCTACTTGATCAACATGACAGGCTTTATGGATGTAAGTGGGTAGAGAGAGGAGTGATGAGAGGATGACAGGCTAGGTTCTTCAGCCCCAGGGACACCCTGAGTATACAGTAGACACACACATCAATGAATCCAGGCATTCGTGGGTGTGTAACTGATGCTTGTAGTGGCAGGTTGTTGTTTACATGCAGCTCATGTTTATTCTAAAGCTGCTTACACCTCACTGGCTCAGCCTCAGGCTGTCTCTCTGCCTATTTCTCTGCTGACCTTTCCTGTATTTCTCTTCCTATCACTTTCTCTTCCTTTTTTTGCTCTTTATCTTTCATTATTATCTCTTAACTGTGTTTGCTTCCTTTACTATTTGTTGTTACAGAACCACTGTGTCTCAGTTCAAATACTTTCATTTTGTACATTATCACGTAATGCGCTGTGGAATTGAAAGTGCATGAACTTGGCTCAGTGGTGCTCTCTCAAAGTGAGCTGTGTTGTTGTGCATTTGAAAGAAAACCTTTACCATAACCTTACACATAATGTTTTACCTTACATTGGTTAGTTTCAACCAGGCAGGATGTAAGCCAACTTGTTCACTTAATATCAGTATAATTTTATTACATGTACAATATTTAAGACGTTAAGTAATTTGCATGCATTAATCACTACTTTATTTCTAGGATGTGAATAGATCATAATGTGTGCCCTCAATGTGCCACACTAGCTAATATTTGCATGGAAAGTCCACTAACGTCTATAAAGGACTGGCCCCCCGCACAATACAGACTCATACACAACAGCACACAAGGATGCATGAATGTGACTTATTGTACTGATAAAACTGAACACATTTTAAGTTTTCACTTAGTGTTTCACATGAGGTGGAAATTTTATGTGTGTTAGCGTGTCATGCAATTGTAATTAGCTGAGTTGAAACAAAGCTAAGGAAAGCTAGAAGTCAAAACAACATTAAAGAACAGGTACCTCTGAGCTGCACCTACTCCCTAAAAATGGGAAGTTTCAACAAAGACACAAATCTTTATAAGTATCTTTTTCATTTTTAGGGCTCTAGTCATTTTACATGTACTTTCTCACATGTCACCAGTATGATGTCTTTTTCAACACTGTTTTTGCAAATGTACTGTCATATCACCCTTTGGTGGTCGTCACCCAAGAAGTAGCTAAACAACCCAGATAACTTTTTACTACCGTTTCAAAACATTAAGATACCAGACCTATCGACAGCACAGACAGTGCTAGCAAAGTGTGGAGATTGGTCTGGATATGTAAGACCAGTGTGGATGCACATAAGCTCAAAATAGCAAGTGTAAGTGTCATTGAACACAAATTGAGTAAAATGTTAAGGTGATGGATACTCAAGTTATTCACATTTTACAAGTGGACAGAAGTGCAGTTGTTTTTACAGTCGAAAAAAACTTTTTAGGAAAAAAAGACAGAATCGATATTGGATTATCATGTTCTAGCTCTCATAACTCGGCCCACTCAACAATGGAGAGAGACAAGGTCATGAGAGAATAAATAGCAGGCAGACTAGCTAATGATCTATCATTCTGGACAAGCGGCTGCACCCGAGAGCGGGCTGGCTGACAAGATCATTAATAAAAGCTGCTGGGAGAGTGATCGATCGGCTTGATGGATGATCAGAGCCACAAATACTATAAAACACCTGGATGTCAAACCTCGTCTCTTTGAAGAGAAGGAGGGAGGGGAGGGATCCTAAAAAAATCTAGACCCCAACAGGGAGTCGTTGGAGGGGATCAAACCCTGACTTTCAACCTCTGTAGAGTGTTTGAGAATGTTTTCAGGGCCGGGGTTCTGTGCGTGGCTGTGCGGTACGTCTGTCTGTCTGCATTCCACATAAGCTCAGTGTGAGTGCATCAGTGTAATTTGAGGTAGATCAGGGAGTCAGCAGGTGTCGTGCTGTACAGCCTGCTGAAGCAGTCCACCGTGGTGTAATGGGAGGTATTTATTATTGACGCTTTCCCCTCACACCATTACTGCGCTCTGCGGTGGTAATCTGTGTCTCTACTATGTATCTCCTCTCCTTACGTTGCCCCTCTCTATCTGTAGTATCTGCCAGTGTGTTACACTGTCTCCTCTGTCATCTACACACACATAAACACACACACCTTACTCAGCAGTTCATCTAGATTCCTAATCTTTTCAGAGAGAGAGAGAGAATGAGTTCAGGAGTGTAGTCTCCTTGCATGGCTGCGTGTATCAATATCTGTACATTGATCTGGCCTCGCCTCTCCTCCTCCATTCGTCCAGATATAGATTGGTTTTCCCAGCAGGTATCTGTGCCTAGAATCTGACTGATGGGCGGAGTGTGAAGGGAGGGTGTATTGAACCAGGGTGTCCCACATGCCACTAGAATGTGTTAGACCGCTGAGCAAAAGGCACTGGGAGGAAAGGGAGGGGGGATTACATTTTATGTGACTGAAGTGGACACTGAGGAGACGACTGACACTCTTATCAGTTTGTGAATCAATGGTGTTGTAGGTATTTACAGCTCCTTTTTTAAAAAAGTCTTCAAAAACTTTTTCCAAACTCAAATTCAATTCTTTACATGTCCTGCTTTGTCCAGTATTCTGAAATCCTAGGAAATCAATTTTCAGTAAAAAATCCAAAAAAAACCCCCCAATATCTAACAAGAAACTGGAATGAGTTTTTTTTTTCTTTTTGCATTAAAACTTCTAGAAATGACTAGACCTCATTTTATATTTTGTTGCTTGTCAAATTATATCAGATCTTTATAATTTTCAGAAATTAGCAAATAATTCACTTTAATGGCCTGTTTCATTTGGTCACCTCTCAGTAGCATTCCACTAATATTAGTGTTTTTTTGCATTGAATTTATTTCATGAGAATTAAATGAGATAATGTGAATGTGAATTAAACTTTAATGCATTACATTGTCTGTAAACTTGATTTCGCATTAGAATGCATGATCTCAAACTTATTCTTGTTTTTATTGTTTTGACTGAAACAACCAGAGCAGCAGCAGTTACGGACTGTATGTTTAACTGATTATCACAAGTGCAGTTTATTCATTTTCTATCATGGTATTTATTAAGTCACAAAAATTGACTAAATGGTTATCTAGTAATAGGGTTTTTAAGGAGTTTTTTTCATGCCCTTTGTCCCTTTAAAAATAATTGATGTTCTGCTGTGTCTGACTATTTATACATGACAGTGCATCATAAAAACTCTGTACATCCCCTTAAATTCTAAATGCTTTATAATGTGTTGAGATGAGCCTTGTTTGTGTGAGAAGGTTTTTGATGTGTGAGTGCATTTTGTCTGTATGTGTCTGTCGTTGCCATCAGTACCTGACCATAAATCAGAGGCCCTGGGGCCGTGGGATTGCCCCGCTCGTGGCTCCATGTGTAATTACAAAGCTGACATTTAAACAGCAGCAGCCATATTTCACTCTCACCAAAGCCAGACACAGAGTGGTCTACGAATGGAGTAAAAGTTTTCAACTGAGAAAAAAAAGGCAGGAAAAAATCAATAAGAGATAGAATGCATTCTAATGCCTTGTTAATGGACCCACATATTAATTATTCAATGGTGGCCATTTTGTCTGCTCATTAAAGTGGCAGTTGAAAGGAGAAATGTGCAGCATTATTCTACCCTGCACCACTCAACCAGCATTATTATAACATTCTCCTCTTTTCACAATGTTGGGTAAACAACACATGACACTGTGAGTTTTCAGGCTGCTCATCTTCTTATGGAGTTGATTTACATCTGTGTGTGTCAGTGTTGGATACAGAGTCGTACTGGATCTACATTACTTTACCGCATATGCTGAAGCTAAAAAACAAATTACATTTCTTCTGCAAATTACACATATGAGAAATGCCCAGTTTATTCCATTTTAGTATAACAGCATTGCAGTCATCACCAATAATTGCAGCTTTTAATCTTTGTCAGAAATTCATTTGTCTTTTATATTGTCACTGTTTTTTTCAAAATAATGTTTCTATTATAACATGTCACAAATCATATTTTTATCTCTTATCTGTAAAATCAAGACCTTATTGTATTATGTAGAGGGTCAAAAGACAGCACTTGGTGACAACCCCCCCAAAAAAACATATAGATTACAGGTTTACTGTTTAATATTTATAAAAGTTTACAGGAGTTACCTTAACGGCCTGAATTTTCTTAAACAAAAAAGAAATATACATGCATCATAAATAAACCAGTTATGATTTTCAGTGATGTCATCTGTTGTGAAAAAGTAATTTATTGCTGTTGAGTGAAATGTTTTCAGTTTGTGAGTGTTATATTGCACTTTAATGCAGGGTGGGGCGCTGGAGTTGAGGATGAGTTCGGAGACTTGTTTTGACACTGTGGGCCACTCTTTAGGAAATGGAGCTGAGGTGGGTGCTGTGAGTCGGAGGAAAAAATTAAAATTCCTCTTTGGCCTGCTGTCAACCTGCGTCTGCTGACTGCTCAGAGGAGCTGCTGCGTGACGGGATTCCTAATGACACTGCAGCAGCCATTGCCACGAAATGCTTTGACTTGATTTATTTCTCCTTTTACAACCCCCCTCCATCCCCACCACCCACCGCTTCTCCTCCTTCTTCTTCCCAACATCCCCATCGAAGCATTCAGTTTCTGTCTCTGTCTCCCTTGCATTCTTTCTTTATAGACACATAGTCTGTGTGCACATGGGA
The DNA here is from genome assembly GCA_029814465.1 of Ostorhinchus cyanosoma. Taxonomy (NCBI): domain Eukaryota; kingdom Metazoa; phylum Chordata; class Actinopteri; order Kurtiformes; family Apogonidae; genus Ostorhinchus; species Ostorhinchus cyanosoma. The sequence continues at coordinate 33,923,516 of JAPTYQ010000018.1, forward strand.
TACCATCTCCTCTTCAGCACCATGCCAGTGGCAGGGAACATCTGTCTCTAGGTCCCCCTGCCACACAGTGTTAGACTCAGGGTAGGTCGCTCACTCGAGTGGCCAGTCTGTAAAGGCCTGTGGGCAGAGAAGGGCAGAACTGGCCCATCTATGAGGGCGTCCAGGCGGAAACTTGTCCCCGGGTCCATCCTGCTCGCCTGCCTCATGCCATTTGTATCTGTGTGTGTTTGTTTGTGCGCAGGGTTCTGCAAGCACAGACAGTGATTTTGTAGGTCAAAGGGCAGCAAGGCATCAAAAACAACTAAAGGCTGCTTTTATCTGTCCTCTCTGACTGAGTGTCTTTTACTGAGTGTCTGTGATGCTTGTGTCTTTCTATTTGACATTGTGAAATAAGTGTGTGCCATAAGCTATCTTGTATGTGTGTCTCATTATTGCAGCAGTGCATAACTAGCACTGGTGCATCCCTGTGCTCAGCAACTGTTTGGCCAGTTTTAATCTCCTTACATTTAGACTGTTTAAATTGTCTCAGTTCAGTTAAGTTCCTATTTACCTAAGCAAAGTGGAATGCTATCAGAGGCAGCAGGCAGTAGTCTGCCAGTCACACAGCAGATAGCTCCTTCATGCAGCGACAGCTCAGATAAGAGGGGAATAGAGGAAAAATACTGCTAAATCAAACAGAGGAGGGAATGGGGGGGATGAGCGAAGGGAGCCAGGTGCACTTAAAGGACATTTATGTTCCACTTTCTTTTTTTTCCCCTGGATTTTTATCCTGATTTCATTTCTTTCAATTGTCCCATTTTGTCTTTCAATCACTGCATTTCAATATCTGTACCTGCCTGTCTTTTTCCATATCCATCCATCTTTCTGGCTGCCCTTTTCACGAGGTGGGGGCATTTATCATCTTTATACCTGGAAGTTTGAGGGTCATGCATTGGCCTGATAGATGGGATAGCCACTGATGTGCAGCCACCTCTGGAGACACAAACCAGACAGCTATTTAGTAGCTGAACAAGACACATTGCTTTTCTTTTATTGTTTTCATACTGCAAGGATGTATGTGGGTGGGAGGGGAGAGGGAGGTTTAGGAGGAGGAGAAAGGAAAGAAAGAAAGACGAAAAAACAACAACAGATGCTCCTTCGCTGTCCAGAAAAATGCAGCAACTGTGCACAAGATTGGCCATTATCCGTCTACAGTGTATCACTATGTTGTTGACAAATCAATGGCTCTGACAGTGATGACTCTGTGTTACAGCAAACATAAAGCACTCAGACAGTCTCCCTGCCTGCTATGGAGACTGCAGCAAGGGAGCACTCGGGGCAAGGGTACTCATAGCCAGGAGGGGTGTGTGTATATATATATATATATATATATATATATATGTGTGTGTGTGTGTGTGTGTGTGTGTGTGTGTGTGTGTG
>JAPTYQ010000018.1:33925034-33952573 GCA_029814465.1 Ostorhinchus cyanosoma
ATATATATATATATATTTGTGTGTGTGTGTGTGTGTGTGTGTGTGTGTGTGTGTGTGTGTGTGTGTGTGTGTGTGTGATGGAGGGAGTAGTTTTTATTGAGCACATTTCTGTTTTCTGTGCATGTGAGCAGGTGTGGGTGTGAAAATTTAATGCAGTTGCTTGTGAAAACTTTATGCCATTGATCACATTTTATGAATCATACATATTATTGCCTCGCCTAAATATTACCATTAATTAGAAATGCCTCTTGGTTATTTGTCTAGCTTTTCTAACTGTATCAGTACAATTCTCTAATTCTATAACACACAAATCACTCTTCATAAGCAGACTGTAAAGGCTTTAATGTGTAACCTAACCTGTTCAGGTTAAACCTGTGTTGCATTAATGTATTAGGAATCTTCAGGCACTGTTGTAATTCAGCACAGAAAGGAACCACAGCTACAGCCTGTAGCTCAGTGTGCTATCATCCGTCCATGCAGACGTACTGTAAAGTACAAGGGATTTATGGTTAACATGCAACATGCATGCTGAGACAGGGAGGTGGTGCGCTCCGGTGGGCATGTATAGAGATATCATATTTATGTAGAAAATGAGAGGTGGGGGATGGGATGTAATGAGTTACTCAAGACTTGCATAGTAGATCCTAAGACAAGAGGGGGGTGGGCATCACAGTTTGATTGACAGGTATTCTCAAAGTCCCTCGTGGCAGGTGCCAGGGGCAGGTCACTGGGGCGAGAGCACTGTATAAAAACGCTTGACTGCTGTCTTTGGCATATGCGCCTCTGGTTGCTCAGAACACATGAGGCCACTTCTTTTTGTCAGGGGCAAAAGAAAGATGAATTTTTCCAATGTGAATCAATGCAATTGTTCATTTGTGTTTATGTACTGATTCAGTCAGATTGTGCACAGAAGCTCTGGTAACATTTTACATTAAGGTGCTTTTTCTAAGCATCAGTTAATGTGATAAGGTTTGATGAGCTATGATATGTGTTAATTAAACAATAAAATGGTTACTAATAACAATGGTTCATATTAGATTATAACTTTTAGGGGAATAGCAAATTGGTTATTAGTTTAAGATTACTTAAAATTAAAGTGTCATATAATATTTATAATACATTTTTTAACACATTTATTGTGTGTATTATCTTTTTAAGCTTCGTTGTGTGCTTCATTAAAATTAACACATTTTATCATTATCATTTTATCATGCCTTTACCATAAACATTTGTATTTATGCTGTACTCTTTCATATATATGCTGTACACTTTCTAAGAGTTAATTGCCAATACATTATCCAATGTCCCAAAGTGACCTTATTACCTATTTATAACTAACATTTAAGTGTTTTAGTAACAAAGCATTCACAAAATGATGAATAGGTGCTTTTCTGTTATGATAAAATACCAGAAGAATCTAGATTTTCAGAGTTGAATAACAATATGTTAAATTCACAGTATAAACAAGCACATGTGCAGCAGAATGGAGTATCAATAAACAGAGTTCAGCAAAGGCAAAGAAAATACAGTAGGTCAACTAAATATTTGTAATAATTTTGAAACTGAGTAAACCTGCAAAACACAACAAACAAATGAAATAATGTTATTTTTAAGGCGTTATCCACTTTTTTCTCTTGCTTTAAGTGTCAGTGTTAGAGGTCGACACTAGCGCTCTCTTTGTCTAACAGAGAAAAAAAAGTAGTGAAAATGCTATACTAAAATGCACACCCTCTAGCACAGGGAGGTCACAACAACACCACTTGGGAAAACCATCTGAAAGACACTCATTCTACTCAATACAACACCCTGCTGCTCAAATTAAAGCGCCTACAAAATCCATTTTGCTGTTAAGTGAGCAGAGAGGGGCAGTGAGATAAAATGATGCTTTCAGAAAAGGCCCTAAGAGCCTTTAGTCGATTCAGCCAAGCATTTCCTCTAGTGTTATCCATGCATGGGGAGAAACGGAGGGAGCTGAAGGGGTTAAAAGGGAACATATAAGCAAGAAGACAAGTGTCAACAGCGACAGGAAAAAGACGGAGGCTGCCTGTGTGCCAGTGTCTCCTCCAACTCTACCCCCGCCCCTCTACCCTACTTGCACCCCAACCCCCACCTCCCCCTCCATTGCAGACAAGCATATGTGGGCTGACAACATGACATTGCCGGCAAAGAGAGGGAGGGACAGAGGGAGAGGGAGAGACGACGAGGAGAGGACCAGGAGCCCCAGTAGCCCTGACATCCCTGACTCTGACAGCTGATGGAGGCACATTAGGCTCACGCATGCACACAACTGTCAAACAACACCCCCCGACAAAACCACCCCTCCCCTTGCCCTAGCAAACCCCCTCTCCTCATTTCTACCCCCCATCCAAAAAGCCACGCAGACCCTGTCTCTATGCTCTTCACCATCCCTTCCTCAGCTTATCCTTCGGCCATGTATAGAGCGACGCTGACTCCCAAACCCTCTGTTTACACACACGAGAACACATTTTCCCCAGTGTAAATCTTCACTGGCTTCACAGTTTAATTAGGATTTACCTGTCAGAGATTCAATTACGTAAAGATTCAAGATCCATCTCAATGTATCACATCCTCAGTTTTCTATATTAGTGCACATGTATACTTTTTTACTTGTTAATTCAAGCAACCAAGTGAATTTCAAGTCTCCTCTATTGCTATAAGCTCTCAAAAATCACTACAAAAGTCATCTTTATAATACCAGTATGTTTGGGGCTCATCTTAGTATATGCGCAGTACAAAAACGAAAAATGAATCCATCTGCAGTGCATTACAAGGACTGATATGAATATTTACTTGCCTCGCAATTCGATTATGATTTGCAGATTGTGATGCGAAGAAATTTCCACACCTCTTAAGATTTTTCCAGTGCAGGTGTTTTGCCGTGTTAGAGGCTGTGAAGTAAGCAAATGCAAAGGCAGAAAGTTTTATGAATTTGCATTGATGCAATCCAGCCATGACCGAGCTGTATTGATAGCCAGTGTCTAACAACAATATCAATATTCTAGTCAGAAAGAACAAGACCTGACTCCTGAAAGCCAGTTTACATAAGCTGTGTACCTATTACTATACACAGCAGATATCCATTACCGTAATGTCTGTAATCCCCATGACTCAGTTGCCTTTACACAAGCCCAGACATATCCTATGGGATTAGGTAGTAGGTATATGACCACATAGCAGATGGATTGGCTTGATTCTTTCGCAGATTTCTTATTCTATAGTATAAATGTTTCTAGATGGGGCGAGCCAGTAAGTTGTTTTCTCAATGTGTATGTGTGTTGATTGTATAGCTCCTCCTGTGTTAGAAACAGAAAGCTGACATTTTACTCTCTGACAGATAAGATGTAGAGAGCAGAGAAAGAAAGAACGAAAGAGAAAAAAAAGAAAGCATGTGTGCATGTGTGTGAGGCAGACATCCACCCTGGGACAGTATGTCATCGATTGAGCTGCAGGAAGAGGCCTATTATCTCCAGCCATGGTTCAAGCGGGGGAGTCAAGTGTGTCATATGTGTTGGCTCTAATTGGCAACCCGCCCTGGTGGAGGCTGACTGGGGCGAAAGCAGAGCTGCAGTAACAGCCACCTCACGCTCTCAACTCAACCCTTCACTGTTGCCTTTGGAAATGTTACACTGTGATGTTGGAGGCTTTTGAGTCACTGCAGTGTTGATGCATGAACTAACAAAGAAATTACAGATTCATAGAGCAGTTGAGGGCAAAAATTCAGAGACAGTAGTGCAAATAATTTACAAAGACTTTAATTTAGGGAATGTTTTACTATTCTATTATCATTTTTTATTTGTATTCTATATATTACTTGGTTCTGGTTATCATGAAACCAGCATCTACTGTCGTATTGCTCAATATTTTACCCTCAGTCATCAGGTTCATCATTTGCTCTGTTCCTCACCAGGATCTCCCACTGTACCAGACAAATCCCTGTCTCAGGTTTCCTCAAAATGTATGCTTAGATGGTCTAACACTGCCCTCTGCAGGAATATAAAATCACTGTGGTTACTGTGATTTGATGGCAGTCCAAAAAAACTGCCATCAAAATAAAACAATTCACATTGCCAAATAGATAATGGAACAAAAATCACACACACACACACACACACACACACACACACACACACACACACACACACACACACACACACACACACACACACTTAAAGATGTGTGGTGGAAATTTCGTGTTGACTCCCCAAAAGGAGGAAAATGGCAAATTTAAGTATGATCTTTGCTAGTGTATGTGTGTGTGATGTACACATATCAGCGACCAGGTTGTGTTTCTTATTTCCTGATCAGCAGGGCTCCTAGTCACCTGTTTGTTCAGAGGATTATTGTGTGCAGTGGATACAACTTGTCTTCACTGTTATTATCACTTCAGTGGGACCCACGAGAACAACCCTTTGCAACCCATCATCACATTAAATCATTCTTGACTGGGTCTGATACTGATACTCAACATGTCACTTGTAAATTTATATATTCAAGTGCACAATTTGATATGCACTTCATAATTTTTTTCACATTTCTAAGGTTCATGTGGACTTAATTTATTTCTGTAATTGCTTAATCCTCCAGAATGTTGTAGGGGTGCTGGAGCCTTTCCCAGCTGACATGGGTGGTACAGGGTGGGTACACCCTAGACATAAATAGAGATGAGCAACCATTGACTCTCATACTGGTGAATCAGAGTGACCAATTAACCTTTTAAAGTGCATGTCTTTGGACATTGGGAGGAAGCAGAGCACCTTGGAAGAACCCGGACGGACATGGGGAGAACATGTAACCTTCACACTGTAACAATGCGCTGCCCTGGGCTGAAATGAAATTTTCTTACATGAGCTTTAGAACTACAACATGTTTCTCTGTCAATGACAAATATCATGTCAGTCTCTGCTCTAGGTATTTATATGTTCCTTAAAGGCAAACTATCTAACACTTTCTGTCTTGACAAACTTGTCAAACATTGCCCCACCCTGCTCAGCCAGTGAGAGCAGCAATTGTTAAATGAGGAAAATTGGAAAATGTCACATACTTTGCCCTTTTAATTTAGGAAACATTCATATCAGTCAAAACATTACATGTCCCAAATGATACAGTGTCCACAAAGTATCTTTACAATTTAAAACATTTATTACAAAAGCAATTGATGAGATTTGTTAATCAGATTTCTACTATGTACTCAGTGGGTCAAAGTTTTTAAACGCATTGTGTTTGCGTATTTCAGGTTCCCTGTTGATGAAATAGGTTCTATTAAATAAACCCCTAAAATGGCTACTCCTCAAGGAAAGGCACTATATGTATCATGGATTTTGAAACAAAATTAGATAAGCAGACTCAGCAAAACTACAGGATTAAGTATGGAAGACATCCACTGTCACGCCCATCACTTTGTACTTGGCACAAGACATTTTTGGAGACAGGGGTAGTATTGGATAAAGGGGGGAGTGGATGACCAATCACTCAGATATCACTCCCCTGCATTTCTTTCTTTGGGGTTATGTTAAAGATATCATATAGTGTACAAAAATACGGACCATAAACAACCTGATAGAAAAGATCACTGATTGATACTATTGATGAGGCTATGATACAGTCAAAATGGCTAGAACCAAATGAATGAGGCAAATAAAACATTTTGTGTGTACTTTTCATCTTGTAATTATTACCACAGATTTGTCTATTCAGTTGCTTATATAATAAATGTGTTAAATTGTAAAGATATTTTATGGACATCCTGTATATTTTGACTGATGGTCACAATCAACTGCACTCTGGCAATAAAGTGCTGAATCTTCAGAGATTCTAACAGCAAGTCCTTGTTAATTAATTTATTTTAAAAACTTCTGTTGATTAGCAGCAGATACAAAAACAGAAATATAATTATTGAAATACAGACCAGAAAAGGGACTCTTCTATGTTGGACAGAAAATAACACAGAAGAAAATGTATGGATTTCATTCCAAGAAAATCCCTGGTAGTTTCATAATCATTGCAGCTGAATAAAACTTGAATGCTACTGCCTATCCACTTCTCCCATCATAGTAATTATATAGGAAGTCTACCTCGATGTTGATACAAGTTATTATTAATACCTACAGTGAGCAGCAGAGTGCTGTGTCTGAACTGGCTGCATGCATTTTAGGTGATATTGTATGACTCAGTAAAACTTCCGCATGATTTGTTTGAATTTGATTGGTTAAAAATAATATTGGATTAATAAAGAAACTGATCTAGAGTAGCTGATATTTATAAGGCAGTGCATAACATGTCTCTGTGGTATGAGAGCTTGCTAGTAGGGAAGCATGTGTGGGGGTTGAAGGAAGACAAACATCAGGGCGGCTCTTGCCAACTGCCTTAGCCTGAAATGACAGAGACAGGTGCTGTAAAAAGGACCAACTCCCTCACTTGTTCACTCTCTTCACACATATATGAGCATACTGAAGCATGCAGACTCCCACTCAACATGCACATTTATATGGCCAAGAAATATTTTGACGCTTTACTTTCTCACATGTTTCTAAATTGTTACCTTGAGAGTATTCATGACCCTCACGTCATGATTCATAGTTTGTTGTGACCCCTTACATCACAACATCAACATTCGAGGCTTTACGTTTTGTTTTCAGCACAAATAGGTGTTTGCCTTGAAAGTAAACTATTCTGTCCAGGGTGAAAGAGCACCAGAGTGATCCGTTTGTTTGCTAAAGATCCGTATCAACCTTTGACCTGTTGGCAGACATGCTGAGAAGGTGTTGATTTGTGTTGAAAGTAGCGTTAAGGATATCAGGAGTTGATAGTTGTCTACAGAAATGTTAAAAAAAAGGCTTACCTTCTCTGAACATATAGCTAAATAGAAACAAGCATTGTTGTTTCTGTTTTATCCCTTTGTGTTGCTTAGTGGACACATAAATCACCTCACATCAGCCATGACAGCGATTTAATACATTCCAAACATCAGGTACACGACTCTCTGCTTTGACGTCACCTGTAGAGCGCCATAGGTCTTCATCTCCAGCTTTGACAGTCGCTTCAAAATAGCAGGACATCAAAGAGTTGTGGCTGAATGTTGTGAATGTGTGAGGGCATGACATGGGCTGTATGGGACACAAGGTTACGTATGCGGCCTCAACATGAAGGTTGATCCGGACAAGAGGGATTAAAGACAAAAACAAGTGCTAGACGACTAATGACTTAGGATGTGATGCTGTTAAGAGACCTGTAAAAGTCTACAAGTATTACTTCTATTGTCCTTTTAGCATTGCAGCCTCAGACGTCAAAAGACTAATAAACAGACAGATGGAATGAGGAACTAATTTTGTTGATGATTTATTTTAAGGGCTGACATCATTAGATCTTTTCCTGTTGTCAGTTTGATCTGCAATCTAAAAATCCTGTTATCTCTAATGGGCTGATGCTGAGAGGTATTTGCTTCCACACTTTGAAAGTGTAATTTCATGATCAACACAGTAATTCAGTCAAAGTTTAATATAGGATGTGATTTGTTTCAAGTTGTAAAACAGTTGTGTCGCCTGCTAGTCTGAACTAGAAGCCTCAGCTGTTGAGTGGTGTGGAATCAGTGTAAAGCATTTAAAGCCTTATACAGACCTCAAGAGATGATTTAGACAAGAGACCGTGTGTTGATGCTGTCTTAGTTTTGCTGCAGTGTTTTAGTTTGGCCCAAGCAGTCCAGATTAAGTTGATATATTCTCCGTTTTATCTTTGTTGAGTTGGTGTCCATATTCCCATACCCTCTTTTTGCCCCCCACTTCTTTTATCTTTCTATAGCTGTTAAGTGCCATTTAGATAAAGTTTACTTTCTTACTTCTGGTGAAGACAGTGTTTCTGTCTACACCACCAACAGCTGCCCTGCTTCTCTCTTCATCTTTCTGTGTTCCTCTCTCTCCCTCTTTCATTGGACTCTGAGTGACAGCACATGTGCAGGGGTACATGGGAGGGCCGCTGCTGAAATTCTAACCCCCACGACTGTGAGACATACCCCAGCAATGGACAGGGAGGAGCTGTGAGAGACAGACGCTGGGAGAGGGGAAAGAGGGGGACAGGCAGAGACAGACAGACTGCCTGAGCGAGGCTATCAGAGGAGAAGGAAAGAAGGAAAAACAGGACAGGTTTTTAAAGCTGAAGGTCTTGGTTTGGTCGTGGCGGAACCTCAGATCTGTTTGTCATCAGAGGTTCATTCTCTGACTGAAGGTGCTGAGGATGGCGGTGCAGATGGTGGTGCTGTGGTTCCTGGGTACTCTGTTGTGTCAGGTAGGAAAAAGCCTTTTATCCTCATAATAGATGTTGACTTTAAGTAATTAAATGTACTTGACTTGGTATGAGAAGTTAAGCTTTTTATGTTTTTGTGGCTGTCATGTGTCTGTCATGAGTTTTACAGGTAAACCTGATTTCACATCTTAAATTCATAGAAAGAGGAGCTTAAACTATGGGGGTGGGCACACTCTAGACTCAGCAAGTGGGAAAAGGGGTGGTGTCAGATAGCATCACTCAACAGCTCAGCGCAAGTAAATGCCAACACATAGATTCAGTGAGTTATTAACAGCATTGTTTAACCCCAGACTTTTCATCTGAGTCTGCTCCTAGTTAAGGAGTGACCTTTGGGGTCCTCTTCTTCACGTATACAGTTTATGCTTTTACCTGAGTGATGTCCTCAACCAAACACAAACTGACTTTCATTAATAGAGCTCCGTAAACTGGTCATGCAATCAGAGGTTGCAGGCGATCTAAACATTTCATCCCAGTTGGAAAGAGGATGATGAAGTGTTTTGAGGAGTCCAAGTCTCCAGATGTGTTGTACATGGGGCTCTGGACATCATTAGTAGCCGCTGTCAGTAGACACCATTATGAGCTCCAAAATGGATGGCAATGTAAACTGACATGTTACCAATAGCACTTCCAACCACCATCAGTCTTTCTGTGTGTTTGGAGAAGTAATGGAGCCCAGGGTGCGATGGTGAGTGAAACGGCCTCCAGTGGAAGCCATTGATTCACTGTAGAATACTCTGTAAAGGTTGTATGAAGTTCTGGTTTTATTATTTAATAATACATTTACAGTCTTCAGTGAGTTGAGTGTCTCTGGCCTCATGAATTTCTCATCAAAGGTTTCTGGATATTATCAGTGCCTATGTGGTTAAAAGTCTTCATGGTGAATCAGTCTTGCTTTTCCGTTTATGTTTTATATCCCATGAATAATTGATTCGCGGGAAAATCACAGAAAAATACAAGTCGTCTCTTTTGAACATGGGATTGATAGATCACTGACCAGCAAGGCTGAAGCCAGGAGCCATATGGAGATGGATGGACGAGTGTGCCACAAGTTGTTTCATTTAGACATGAACCCATGACATTACACATATTTTCCTGCCCAATCACAGGGATTTCACTTAGGTTTCTCTATAAAATATGTAAAGCCTGCTCCTTTAAAGTGCCAGATTCATTGATAGAGGCTTTGTGCAGATACTCGAGAGCTGCTTAAGCTCAATGTCGTGAGACCGATGTGGGTTTAAATTGCATCTTCAAATGCCAGAGGTTCTACAAGAGGAGTAATGACCAACTAGCAATGTGAAAGGTGGTTTCATTTTGTTTAGGCTATAATACTTTTCAGGAAACTTGTCAGCTCCTCCAAAGATCCGCCAAAGCGTATCAAATATTAACCTTCTGCAGACAGGAAAGGTGATTCTGAAAAGTTTCATCTTTCATTCACACAAAAAAAGTAGATCAAGTCAAGCAAATAAAAGATTTAGAAAGTAAAAATGTATATTAAATCTTTGAATACCAAATGGAAGTGGAAGAAATGGACTAATCAAGAGCGGGTTAGGAGTTTCTATAGAAGTTTTGACATTTTCATGCCACGTCTCTGGGTCTTCACTAACATCAGTGGTTGCAGCTGTGAACTAGTAGAATACAGCTCCCATCCTCTGCCAAGGTGCAAGCTTTGAATTTTTCACACACACTTGTAAAGCCCGAGTGAATGTTTAAACCTTGATTTTCATGATTCAGATGTAGTATTTCTTTTAACTACATAATTGAAGACCTTTATAGAATGTTACGCATATCCCTTTTAGTGAAGAAAAATCATAACAGCCTGTAAAGGTCTTCTATTATGTAGTTAAAAGAAATACTACATCTGAATCGTCAAAATCAAGATGTTTTTTAACCTCAACACGTTGTATCTTTGGTACAACGAGTTGAGGTTAAAACATCTTTGTATAGATTGATATATTTAAACAAAATAACAAATGCAAAGCAACGTTAGGTGGAAATTTTACAGATTAACATGTAAAAAGAATTCTGTTGAAAAGTTCCCTCTCCATATGAATCTCTATATCTAAAACAAATTACCACGAAAGCCTAATGAATAAATAATATGAATGAAGCTGATTGAACCATCAGCAGCTGCCAATGCAATCCAAAGGACCGGTGCCACCTGTTAGCTTTCAGTTGTGCTTCAGTGCGCTCTTTTAATTATTCGAGGGCTGGTGTTGTTTTGATCTGGGCAGTGCTCAGACCTGCTGGGTGTATGTAGCAGTGAGGAGTGGGCAGCAGCCACAGCTGTTCCCAGATGCATACGTGATGCCATTTGTCCCGCTCTGTAATCCCCTTTGCGGAAAGAAGAGTGGGCCGCTTCTGGACCATGAAATCAGGTACAAATCAAGAGAGTGTAGCAGTGGCCAGCTGGCACTGAGGTCTCACTCATCGGAAACAATCAGTCAGAGGATTTAGAGTCTGGATCATAGGCCCTGCTGGGTGTGGATACCTGAAGGGCTTTTTTTTTTTTTACAAAGACTCAGGTTTCAGAGGGCGCAAAGGATACGCAGAACTTCCAGATGATGAAAAAGATACTCAACTGAACAGTGAAGTCAATTTCCGTCCCCTTGTTGGCCTCGTTATTTTTTATAGACTGAGACATGGAGGACCAAGTGGTGACAGTTGTTGTTAGCAGTCATGCGCAGCAGCGTGTTAGCAGTGTTAAAATAAGTTGGTCAGTTGGTGGATTTGCCATTTGGTGTCCCCTGGGAATAAGTTAATTACTAAACGTAGATGCAAGAGAGCTGCTCTACATAGACCACATAAAGATATCACCGAGTTTTATTTATTGAGGCATTTTTCATAGCTTAGCATAGCTGTTTTTTTAATCAAACTACAAACTTTATTTTTCATTGCACTATTATTTTATATTCCTCCCAGTGTTTATGTATTGATTTCTTTGTACTTTTAGTCTTCTTTGATCGTTATAGTCTCGTTCAGCATTCTTAGACCTCAGGCATCTGCTCCAACACACTCAGGACACAGACTCACAGTGGCACCCAAAAATAGTGTGTCCATGCCCATGCCAATCAGTCATGACTTAGCAAAGACCATCACCGACGGGTGGTTAAACGTCTGTGCTTGAGGAGCAGAAACAGAAGTAACCAGAGGGACACCTGTGTGACCTCTGGGACTGTCAGGCATGCACAGCGTCTTTAAATGACTCTGGACATATGACACAAATACAATCAATATATTTACTAATGAATCAGTATTACTTACAAGGCTGGGCAACATGGCCAAAAATGTAATCTTGATTTTCATTTTAATGTTGATTCACCATTTCACTCAATTGTTTTCTGTCAACAAGAACTGACAAAACATGTGAAAAATGCTCTTTTTTTTATTTGAACACATATGCCGTAACTGACTAGAGAAACACATTGAACAATGAACAATTTACAAGGAACTAAAAGTTGCATTTTAAACTTTCGTTGAGCAATAAATAGCTTAAGAGGAATAATCTGTCTAATGTGCAATTCAATAATTTTTCACTGTTTTCAGAAATCAAACTCAATCACTAAATCAATTCACTATATTACCTAGTCCTAAAAAGTAATATTAGATAGGATGGCTTTGTTTTTGTTCAAATATAACATTCTGTAAACTGTGATTTGTCACATTTGCATGTTTGTTTGTTTGTTTGTTTTTTAACTCCGTGGTCATTTGATCATCATTATGTGTAAGAATGTCATAAATGATCTTTCCTTCTGTCTTGGCAGCAAAAATATCAAATAATGTTAAAGGTTTCCTACATGTGGCAGTACTATAACTAGAGAATAGGGATGTGCATAAATAATCGATCAATTAGATAACAAAACTGAGCACGGAGTTAAAGGGGTCATATTTTGCTAAACTCACTCTTATTAGTCTTTGGTTAATTTATTTCTGTATTTGGACCCTAACAGTGCATACAGTTGGAATTTGAACCCTCCAGGTGCTGCAAAGCGATCTTTATATTCAGTTTGTCAAAAATGTTGTGGATTTCTACAACCGGTTTTAAATCGTTCTTAATTTGTTACATCTATAACTAGTTATGTCACAACATTTGCACAAATAAGGTCAAGACTTCAGATGAACATTTCTCTGAGTACGACACATCAGCAGCAGTAGCGTTGTAGCCCATACTAAAAATATGTCCAAACTTTGAGCCCATTATCTAAAAAGTTCTGTTGTTGGTTGAACGGGACAGAGTAGCACAGTTAACAACCTGGAGGGGGTGGAGCATGAAGTGGCTCATTTGCATTTAAAGGTCCAGTGCTCAAAACCACCTTTTCGGTGTCATTACTCAGAAATAGAGTTGAAGAGGGACCTGTGGAGGTGAATTAATGAAGAATTCAGACCCAAGCAGAGCATTTACAGTTCATGTAGACCACAGGGAAATGTTTTAAAATGCATAATATCATTTAAAAAAAAAAAAAAAAAAAAGCTAAATATCACTCCTTTAAGAGAAGATTCATATTTTTAATTCATAGAGATGTGGAGATAATTTTTGAGGCATTGTTCTGCCTGAGTGCTACATATGTTAGTGAAATCTGTGTTAAAAATTTTCAGCCACTCCTTTGTTCGATGGGGTTTTTATGGGTTTAGTTTGGATTAAGTTAAATGTCTTTCCCTATTAGAGGTGTAGATCAGTGGATCAAAAAATGTACAATTTTTACTCTTAAGAAGTACCAGAATATTAGTACATAAAGGCCACTTATCACTATAACCAACATCAGAGGAGAAAACCTTAACCTTCTCAAACTAAGTAAACAGTTGTCTGCAAACAGTGCTAAAGAGCCTTTGCTGTTGGGGCCTATCATCCCAACAGGCTGCCCGTACTTCTGTGAGGGCCTGAGGTGAAAGGCCAAGCTGTAAAAGTATCTGGGAAAAGCTCTGAAAACAGTTAATCTGTATGTGGTGTCAGTGCTCAGCCTGTCAGAAAGGCTACTCGTTGGTCTAATTGGTAACGTGACACTTACGTGTTACCGCATCCTGGTCTGGTAAAAACATCAGATTGGAGGCCGATACTTGGTGAAGTCACTGTGTTCTAGGTCTGTCTCATCTGACGCTCAGACTACAAGAGCAAAAACGAAGTGTGGGGAAAAACACATATGACTTAGTAGCTGACTGGTTGAAGTTTTTTGGGCTTTTTCCTGGTGTTACTGCGGGACAGATGGAGGCGTTTGAAACCTTGTTGATTTCTTAAGCTAGAGTCGAGTCAGAGTTCCAGGGGAGGTCAAGAATTCTCTTGTTGGGCAAACGTAGAAAGTGCTATGTTGGGAAAGACAACTGCGATCACTGATTTTTGAAGTTAGAAACAGTGCAGACATGTGCTTTGCCATAGTATGCAGCGTGGTATGCAGAAGTCTTATGTGTGGAAGTAGGCTATTAAGATGGATTTGTGTGCGACATACACCCCTGTAATGTGAGTGTAAACATCCCTGAATGTGTATATGACGATGACTACAGAAGTTAAAGAGGCAGCGGTCGAGAATATAGAGCAGTCTAAGATTAGCCTGCCCTCTGACTCGGCTTGCAGATGCCACCCATGGCTGCCATTCCACCCTGTGCTGTCCTGCAGTTTTACCAGAAAGAGGATCACAGAGATCACACACACCCTGAAGACTGGGAAGGGTTTTCAGACCTTTGACAAAATAAGGAATTTATCTAATAATACAGTATCACATCTTTATTTACTGCTATCCCATTATCATGACTGCACTGTATCAGTTAAACTTCATATCATTCACATTTCACATTTTATAATATTAACATATCTGAAAATTACAAAGCCTACATTACATATTTGGATGATTTGTGTACTTTCTTTTCATGAAATGTACCAACAAACAAAAAGAAGAGACACCCAAAGTAATTGCTTCACTTTTTTGCCTGTCAATGCCATCATACCATCTTCACCAGAATTAATAGTTAGTATTTAATGCCCAGGGTGTACCCCGCCTTCACCCATAAGCAGCTGGGATAGGGTCCAGTGACCCCCGTGACCCTAGTGAGGATAAAGTGGGTTCAGAAAATGAATGAATATTTAGTGTAAACCTGTATAACATTAATGCTCTTTTGTTAGACTGGATTTATATTGCTACATCTGTGAACATGATTTGTACTTTATTTTTATCAACAATGACAATGATTGTATGCTGCTTCACAATGTTCTTCACATTATGTCTTTTGTTATTGTTTTAACTGAGGGATCTCTAATTACAGACATTACATATTGTGGGTATATTAAGCAAGTGAAGTGGGGTTTTTTTTAGAAGAAATTTACAACATTACCCGACATGAGTGGAGATTATGTGTGTCCTACACTTCCCATGATACATTTTGACAGCATCTTTCATTGGAAATCCCCTCCTCATAAACATCATTATCTCTCATACTCAGCATTTTCATTTTGTCAGTGTTTTGCTTTACATTTCCCAGGCATAAATGAAATTAGAACAATGACAGCCATGACGTTAGTGTAATGACTTTCTCAGGCCTAACAAAGCTTTCAGTGGTTCACACGGTATAGAAGAACTTGAAGAGATGTTTCCACACACTGAGCAGAACTCTGCAATGTAAATTTGACTTTATATATAACCGTGATGGAGCTGTCCTTTAACAATCTGTGCTATTCTCTAGTTGATAAAATAGCTCATTCATCACTATTCAGTTAGTGACAAGAGAGACAAATATTGATAGAGCTTTTTGGCACATTAGAACATCCTGTCTTTATGGATTCATTGTGAACTGTTAAACATATGGGAAAATATGTTGAATCCATTTAATCCCCAGCAGGAAAAGAAAGAAGGAAGCATCCTAATGAAATGTGTATACATGTGTATGTATGCGTGGGTGTTCTGTCGATGTGCATGCATGTACAGTATGTCACGCCGTGTGTGTGAGCGATGGTGTATCTATGGAATTCCTGCAGCACAGCAGATCCGTAAGGTGACCCCAAACTCCCAGTCAGGTGCAGAGCTGCGCATAAGGGGGAATTTGTGAGTGTGAGAGCGGGAATGCGGGTGGGAAAGCACAGGATCTAAATCCATAGACGACAGCTGTTGTGTGAGTGTGTTTCTCACATGTGAGTTGTGTGCATGCGTGGGTGTATTTGTGTGACAGCTTGTGAAATGAACATGAGTGTTTGTGTTTCCCCGTCCTGAGATTAATTTGCACCCAGATCAAAGTAAGCCGACAAAGACGTGTATTAGCATGTGAAACCTGATGCGGCGGTCCTGCATCCCCTCTGCCCCATGCAATCCCACAGATTCCACATTAGAGACAGCCCCGGTGTTGCAGCGAGCATAAAGCCCCTCCATCTGCCTACTGGGAATGCTACAGCAATGACTCTTGACGTGAATTTTAGCAGCTGCAACTTTATATTATGACATAATTTGTATCTTTCATGAGAAAATTTAGACTTTATGTGAGCTGCCTTACTGGCTTCCTGTGTGTGTGACTAGTGATTCCAAAAATTGGAAAAGACAGGAAGTAACCCAAACCACAGAGTCATGTTATGTTACACTAGTTGGCTGCTTATTTCCACTTTCATATGTTCAGTCAAATCTAAGCAGTAAAACAGTGGTTTACAAGATTTCTGTCCTGCCTCTGCAATACAGCATATCAGTCCTTCAGGACTGCTTCAGTAAACTATTTAAGTGCTGCACTGGAGAACCTACTACAGCTCTATGGACTGTTGGAAAGGCCTATATGATGTATAATGTAATGTTTATTGATGTGTACAATGTGTTTTATCTTTACTTTTAAATATGTGACTCCTGTATGAATCAAATTCAATAAAGCAACACTCAGACTGCAGACAAATGTGGCCAAAATCAGATTTTTTTGGCCCATATTTGGCCTGTATCCGATCTGCACAAATTGAATTTTTTCAAATCAGACCTCGGCCACTTTCATATATGGTCCTAAATCCCATACGTATCTGATATTTTGCAATATAACTTCAGTCTGAATGGCCAGGTCGCATTTATTCTACCTTTATGTTGAATTGTGACAAATGTCATAATTCTGTGTTCAAGGAGTGTTACTTCTGTAAACACAGTGCGTGCCTGCTTGATCATGTATTACTTCGGGACCTCGGGATTGCTTTCAGTTCATACTCAAAACCAATAGAAGCCGCATTTAATGTGTAATACGAACGAGCACACAAAAAAATTGGATTTCAACAAAACACCCAAATTGTGCATTAAGACCTGCTATCTGACACCAGCAGCCAGATTTTCAGAAATCAGCAAAAAGAAAATAAAATTTTACAGGCATTTCTGCATCATCATCATCATCATCATCATCATCATTATCCTGGTCTAAAACTTTCCCACTTAGATGACATGCTACCTGAGCTGTTGATTGATGAATAGATAATCTAAGAGGCCTTTGTTTTAGCTTTTGTTCCGTGAACTGCTGGTCTGGATTATGTAACATTCCAAAATTTGCCACGGTTTGTCAAAACCTCTATCCAGCATGTTTTTCTGCAGCTCTTGATACAAGGTGGTATTTTGTGGCTATTTATCTTAACTATGACATTTTTGTTGTTTCTTGTATTAATGTATTGCATGTTGCACACCAGCTTTTCACATTTTCTGCGTAAGATTTTAGTTTTAAAATGGATTTGTCATTTTCGTCTCTCTTTCTTTCTGTCATTCCTGATGGTCTTTGTAACGGTAACATGTACCTTCTCAAGGTTTTCAAAGTTGAAAGAAAAAGAGCTATTGTCAAAGTGCCTACTATGGACTGCTTTATAAGGATTGTCAGTTATGGACATCTCATGGAAAAGATGACGTATGTGCTCTGGCTAAAGGAACACCAGTGGGAGAAGTATAAGAGGAGAATGGAAGTGGACACTGAATAGAGTTTTCTTAATCTTGTCCTTTTCTCATTCTGTTGGAGTTTTTTTCCCTATGCTACCAATCATCCAACAATTTTGGAATAATGAACCTTTACTCATCTGTCTCTGACCTCATGTTCTATGTTCCTTTGTTTACAAAAGTGAAAACTTGAAAAATAGCAGCAGCAACTTTTCCACTTCCTACAAGCACAGAAACCTTTTTTTTTGCATTTTGACTTTTTTTTTTTCATTTTCAACTAATAAAAACAGCTGGAACTGCATCTACAAACTGCCTCTGCTTTGTCTTGTCTGTGATGCTGTTGAAGCATTTCAGAATTCCATTAAGGATTTTTTTCCAAAGAGAATAGCAGAATTATTACTGCTATAAGTGGTTCTGAGGTGGTTCTATTTCATCTTCTTTTTTGACTTTCTTCTTTCCTCCCAATCATCCTCTACTGTCCATGTCTGACTAGTGGAATTGAATGCCTGTAATTTTCTAAGTCTTTGTGAGTTCCTGTTAGTCTCATGCTGCAGTTGTTATTTTCAGGTATGGAGCTCTGTAGAAACCCATCAGAAGGAGGGAGAACTGCAACTTCAGGCTGTTTACCCATGGCGAAAACATAGCAGTGGAATAGTGAGGGTGAAAAGAGACTGGATCATCCCACCGATCAGAGTTCTGGAAAACAGCAAGCAGGTTCCTGAAGACCTTGTCCAGGTAAAATACAGCACTGCAGTTCATCGGAATTCATAACTTAATAAATGTCTGCCATGTATAAGGTGTAAATCGCAGGCCTGTAGTCAAACATATGCTGTAGTTTGAAACCAAGCTCTTCTTATCGCAATTCTTCATCACAAATGATGACATGAAATGTAAATGTTGTGTTAAGGCAGCTACAGGCGACTCTTAAGTGGATATATCTTACCATTCAGGGAGAAATTTAGAGCCATTGCCTTTTGTATGTACAGTAGTGATGAATGCACACAAGAGACAACATGTCAAAAATAGTGAGCAGAAAATGCATAAAACATAGACTACCTGCTATTATTTGTTTAGAAAGTCACTTCCTGCCTTAAGTCAAAGGCCTCTCTAAGTTTAAACACTCAGTCTCAAGGTCCCTGACTGTCAACATACTCACATCTGGAGTTACAACATATGGTTTACATTCCTCCCCCCTACCTTCCCATGAGGTTTTGATAATCCCCAACCTTTCCTCCCCTCTCCATCCAGATCAAATCGGACAAAATCTTTACAGGTGAGGTGTTCTACAAGTTAGAAGGACCAGGAGTGGACCAGGAGCCCAAGAACCTGTTTGAGATCGATGATAAAACAGGAGTAATCAGGAGCAAACGGCCACTGGACAGAGAAAAACACAACAGCTTCACCGTAAGTAAGCACTGTAGATCAGGGTTTTACAACACAATCACACAGAGGCACTGTGTATAACACATACCAGGGTACACTCAAAGACACCCTACACGTGTTTCAAAGCATAGGCTCATGTTTTCGTCTCGTAGCATACATCAGTGTCTCAGACACCAGAGCAAATAGCCAGAGGTCAGTTTCCAAGGGCCTTTATGGGCATCAAGGGAGAGACTTCAGGATGTTTCAGACCAGATGACTTGTGATGTAACCCATGAAAATGAACCAAACATCCTGCACATTTCTCTCTGACATTTCCAACATATGTTATGCACAGATGCTTCAAATACCCACAGTAACTCAGAGTGACCTGTTTGATGTTTGCTTATTGCAATGCATATAATTTGTTGTACTGAATAGAAACAACCATCTCCATCACATAAAAGTACCTTTTAATGAGAACCACTTGTCTGCTGTTTTGTGTGTGTGTGTGTGTGTGTGTGTGTGTGTGTGTGTGTGTGTGTGTGTGTGTGTGTGTGTGTGTGTGTGTGTGTAGCTTAAAGCCTTTGCGTTGTCCCCCAGTGGAGAGAGACTTGAAAATCCTACCACCATAGAGATAGTGGTGCTGGATCAGAATGATAACAGACCTGCTTTCACCCAGAAACAGTTCGAGGGCACTGTCTCCGAGTTCTCAGTTCCAGGTACATGCATATTAACACACCTCATTATGACTAGGTTTCCTGTTCTTTTTGATTTTTCATTCTAAATTCTTTCCTGAAAGAGTTCAAAGTGAAGTGACACTTTTTTATGCTATTTTTTAATATCCTATTAAACTACAGTATAGAGTTCAAGTGAATTCAAGAGGCGTTGTGCAATTTGGACTCACACTGACGAAGCACGGCCATTTATCATCGTGCAAAAACCAGGCAACACTGTTCGGTCCTGCAATATTTAATTCTAATACAATCAAGCTTTGTAAATATTTTCTCTTTGTCTATGCATTTTTCAATGTATTTCTGCAGCTTTTGCACATATTTCCAGTGGTTCTGAGGGTCAAAACACAACATTTCACGAAACAAAACAACATTTTTACAAAATACAACACATAATTTCTCAAAACTGAACCGACTTTGTTGAAAAGTTGTGTCTTCTGAACCCTAAGGGGTCATCATACTTGCGTTATACACTGACTGGTTTTTGCATCTGACTGAGGCTGAACAATATCTTTGACAGGCACATCAGTGATGTCAGTGTTGGCCACGGATGCAGACGACCCAATGACAGAGAACGCTGCTCTGAGCTACTCCATCATCTCCCAGGAAAGCATCCCTGCCAGTGCCGTCACCAAGACAATGTTTGGCATCAACAACCAGACTGGAGCCATTTACACAAGAGATGTAGGCCTGGACCGAGAGGTACAGCTCAAACATTTTACCTTCAACATGGTGTAAATCAGCAAAGAAAACATACAAGTTTACATTTCATTTAAGTAACCAACAGATTAACTTCAGTTATGGTTGATACAAAATAAACATGTAACTCCATTATTTCAGAAACAGGGACATGCTTCAAATAGGAGTAACTTCAGACCATTCAACTTGATTTGACCCCTTTTTTATATGTACATTGCTTAGTTAGTACTGTTTTATACTTTAGTAACTTTTTTACCTCAAATACAGAGATTGAATATATGCATGTAAATGGATAGCTGTGAGTCTCACCTTTCATTAGAGCCCAAGATTATGACTGTATACTGAGGCATTGAAGAATAGCAGCTGTTTTTCCATGATAAGTGACCTTGGTTAGTGTGGCAAAGTGTGCCATTTGGCACAGTTTAGCACAGTTTTGGAAATCCCTTGTATTATTCTAAGAAAAAGGCACATAAAACACTAATTTTTAAAGCAATTGATATCAAACTTAAAGTGGAGTAAGACTGCTCAACTTCCTATATTTTTTCCTTATCTACAACTTACAGTTCTCTACAGGCATTTCAAATTTTAAAAAAAAAATTAAAATCAGGTGAAAGCAGAATTCATATTGTCCAGTGTTGGTCAGACTTCTAGTACTCAGTACCCGTACCAGCTACAGTGATACTGATTGTTTGGGTGTATTTTCAGACTCTTTCCTTTCAAAAGAGGCCTAGATCATTTCTGTTCTCTAAATGGTTCAGAAAAAGCTCTGAATTTCATTTTGTTAGTGCTTTTTAGGTGAAAATGGCTACAATTTTAAGAGGTTGATAAATAACCTCTGTATTGTTGTCTATTATTATTATTTCATGCCTTACTACAGGATTTTTTCTGGTTAGTATATAGTTCTGTAATAGCCGCATCTATAAACCTTCACCAGATCTTTTAACAATTGAGACTGAATCAAAGATATTTGTTGTTTTCTGTAGATCATTTCACTAAAACACTATTTTTTGCACCAGGTTGTGAAGAGTTTCAGATTAAAACTACAGGTGGCTGATATGGGGGGTATGGGTCTGACAAGTGATGGCGTGGCAGTCATACATGTATCTGACATCAACAATAACGCTCCTCAGTTCAACCCTGCCCTGGTGAGTCTCAACCTGAACTAAACATGTAGATTCATTAACCCATAAAGACCCAAACATGCACCAGCGAGCCAAATCAAAGTTTAATACCTGTCGATTCACTAATCCTATCAATACATGTAAATAATTGGTGTAAAATACAGTTTTTCATCTTTTCATGGTCATCAGATATGACCCATTTGGACGTTCAGAGGCTCCATAGTGAACATGGAAACACCATCATTTTCAACAACATTGATTCACCAGTAAAACCCATGGAGTTGGATCAATGACAGTGGGTGGACACATGGGTTTATGTTCAATTAATGAGAGATTGTATCAGAAAGGTCACTTTTTCCTCCGTTTTGTCTGTTTTTGATATAATAACCCTCAACTTTAATTTGAGCTTTTATGGATATCAATTATGATCAGTAAATGAAATGTAGAAAAAGATCGGATTTTCACTCAAGAATGCAAAATACTGACTATAATACTGCCATAACAGTAGCTCCAGGTCTTTATGGGTTAATTCCATTACGCACTTCATGAATATTATCATATTCACTATCAAACTCTGGTTTTAAGTGATTGATGTGTTTTGTGTGTGTGGTGTGTGTGTGTAGTACCGTGTGATGGCCGTGGAAAACAGACAGGACTATGAGATCGGACGCGTAAACGTGACAGACAAAGATGATCGTGGAACAGGAAACTGGGAGGCAAAATACTCCATAAACAATGACCCCCACAGAAACTTTGCCATCAGTACGGATCCATTCACCAACCAGGGCGTTCTGACTGTGATGAAGGTATGTGTGGAAGTGGGATGAGTGGGGAACAGGTCGCTGTGATTCTTGGAGATGCATCACAGGTTAGGGTTTGGTTTTAGCAGCTGTTTACATCCAAAATCACAGTCGCATGGACTTAAGGGGTCAAATGATGGCTATATGTTCATTCTCACCCTGGCTTTATGATTTTTATTGTATCTTCAGTTTTACTCCTAATTTAATTTACATTTTTAGGGATTTTTTTGAGTCTCAAAAAAAACACACAATAAAACATACAATGTGAAATAGGCTAGAAATAAAAAAGTATATTCATTTTCAGTTAGTCTGTTGATTATTGTCCCATTTCATTGTTACCTTGTCCCCCAAAGAGGAGGTGAGGGTATTGTTTTCGGTTCCGTTTTTTTTTTTTTTTTTTTGTCAGTTTGTCTGTCTGTCTGTCTGTCAGCAACTTTACGCAAAACCTGCTGGACCAATTTGAATGAAATTTTCAGGAAAGGTGTGAGGTGGTACAGAATAAATAGCATTAAATTTTGGTGAATGTAGGTGAAAGATCAAGGTTAAGGTTGCCAAAAATGTGTTTTCATAATGATAAGTGATAGGACAAATCAGGTAAAACGCTTGCGAAGAGCGGCGTTAGTTTTTTTGTTATTTTTTTTCTTGTTTTATTTAACCTTTATTTAACCAGGAAAAAATATCCCATTGAGATTAAGAACCTCATTTCCAAGGGAGGGTTTGGTTCATTACAGAAGTTAGAAAATGGTGAAAAAAGTGTGTTGCAAAGACTAAGATGTTTTCTTTGAAGTTGAAATCTGAGAATGTATTTTTTCTCATTTTTTAACATGACCAAAAAAAAAAAGCTTGAATAAAATACCAAAATGATTGTCAGTCACTCAAATAGTTCTTCATTAATGTAATTGTTGATGACTAATTTATTGATTACTGTAGCTTTCAGGTGATATTTTCATCTCCTTTACTTTTTTTGTTGTTTCATTCAGGAGTTTGTTCATGATGTCACACATGGGCCCAAAATGAAAAATACCAACTGAAATGACATTTTTTAATACGAAGTACTCTAACACTCCAAACAAAACTCTAGAAAAACATGCAGTAAATAGGTAATAAGTAAATACATCTATCAAACAACACGACTTATAATCAGATTTATTTTTATTTATATGCTGTCAATTGTTAAAAACAGGACACAAAAATACAAAATACAGCTATCAGTCTGATTTTACTTTTATTTAAGGTATATTTATGTGCCATTTGCTGATGCTTTTCACAGTTATAGGATATATTGACTTTACTAGATGTAACAAAAGCTGCTTCACTCTGTGCCTGCACTTCTTACATTTTGAGAAATACCCCAGCGAGAGATTTTCATTTCATTTACTGCATCTGTCTTGTCTATGGGCTGTCATTGACATGTAAGACCTACACGAAGCAGCTAGTTTATTCTCATGGTTCTGCTCTTTATTACATTCTTTCTTTACCATAGGACCAATAACGATTCCATCCAAACTCAGAGCTACGAAATATTATTGAACCGCATCTGATTTGTCCGTATCATTGTTGATTATGTACTTCATATTTAGAAATAACACAGAAGATGCATGTTTTATAGAGAAATAAGAAAGGAGTTGTGCAAAGGACATGTACAGAGGTGCATTACAGATTCATGATTATGAAATGGATTTCTATTACCTGAATGGTTTTTTTTGTTCAACACAGTTCAGGAGATGTGTTAAGTGTGTGTCACAATAAAAAAAGTGCTTGCATTTCTGCTGTGCTAATACAGTAATGATAAATATCTATTGGATTACTGTTTGATTGAGAAAAACAAACAAAAAAAATCTTGAATATATCCTCTTGAAACCCAGCAATTTATTTTTGTCCAATCAAGACAATTATCTAATGTAAAAAAAAAGCCTAAACTTTTACTTACTGGGTCTCAGGAATGTAGTCAGGTTTCATAGATATTCCAACACCACCATCTAGTGGTTGACATGTAAAGTGCAAATCTGGCATATTTTTGTGTCATTTTCTCATATTTTAGTTTGTTAGAATTAACTGATAATGATATTTTATGCCAAACATTTATCGGTGTAGTAATTATTTATTATAAAACCAAAGTATATTTTATTCCTTTCACAACAAATCTTTCTTTTTGTTTTTCAGGCCTTGGATTATGAAACACAACGTGAGTACGTCCTGATTCTGTCTGTAGAAAATCTCAATCCTCTGAGCACTAAGGCCCCCAACCTCCCAGTGAGCACCGCCACAGTCGTCGTGACTGTTGTGAATGAAAACGAAGCCCCACATTTTAGAGAGGACCCCCTACAGATTATGGTCCCTGAGTCTGTGACTCCTGGAACGTTACTGAAAACCAACATTGCATATGATCCTGATAATTCAGACCTAAGGTATGATCCACCTCTAAAACTATAAGTGTATTATGTGTTTTTAAAAAGCTCAGTCGTAGTTTGTGTGTTTAACTCTTTCTGTGCTGTTTGTGCTGCAGGTATGAGATTAGCAGAGATCCTGAGAAGTGGTTGGACATCGACAGGAACACAGGAGACATTAGTGCAAGGAGAACCTTTAACATGAGATCTCCACATGTTAAAAATAACATCTACACGGCCGTTGTCAAGGTTACAGGTCAGTCTGTCAACCTACTTTTATAGCGTTAAAAAAGAAATGTGCCTGTATATGATCATTTATTTACTTTAAGAGAAACAAGCTGACTTTATACAACACAGACCAATGAATGTCACTAAAACAACACGACAGCTTCAGTTTTAGTAACTTTCTTAATCACTTTACAACACTAGCGTCAAACATACAGCCCATGTTGATGGGCAAAGGTCAGAGTCATTTTTTATATCCAATCCACTTTATTTATATAGAACATTTAAACAACAAGAACATTTCCAAAGTGCTGCAAATCTTACCAAGTGTATTTATCTCATTTCTAGTCTGAAAATGATCTTGGTAAGATGTCTTGAAATAAGATTCTCAAGGTCTATTGTCTAAAAATAAGGTATTATATCTCACTGAAAAGTTCCTCTTTAGGTGATTATGTCTTATTTTATGTGTGATGAGATATTTGGACTAGAAATGAGATAAATACACTTGGTAAGATTTGGATTTTTGCAGTGTGATCTAAAATGTGTTTGACACCCCTGGTCTAGACTGCTTTACGGAAGTTGCTAAATGCATGTAGTTTTCAGGCCCTGAAAGGAATAGACACCACCTGAAGTCTAATGTGAGCCTGTTTTTGTCTGACAGCCTGTTTGTCTTTAATGTGACACTGCTGTGAATTCATGTTTTCCTGTGTAGATGCTGGTGGTGTGTCGTCCACTGCCACACTAAAAATCACACTGAAGGAAACCAATGACTTCTTCCCTCTCCTCTACCCGCTGAGTGGAACAGTATGCAGAGACGCTGCAGAGAAAAACTCTGGTCTAATTCTGTCTGCTGTGGACGAAGACCTTCCTCCACATGCTGCGCCCTTCACCTTTGAAATACCTGATGATATGTCAGCCAACTGGACAATCATTCAAGTCAACAGTGAGAAGAAATGATAATAGCAAAAATACACTAAGAGAAGAAAATAGAAATGCTCTGCTAACTCCTTCTGTTTCCTCCCCTCTTTAGGTACTCATGCTTTGCTTCAGCCACTTGTGGAGCTGGAGGTTGGAGAATACGCCGTCACCATGTTGGTGTCGGACTCTGGAAGTCCAGTACTCAGTGCTTATGCTCAGGTCAACGTTACCGTGTGCATCTGTGACTCTTATGGAGACTGTAAGTCTGAGGCGGCAGCGATTTTTGGCTCCAGTGTGGGAATCAGCTTCATCGCACTCATAATCATCATGGCCAGCATCGCACTTCTGCTACGTAAGACTCATGCAACCATGTCTAATTTTATGTGTTCATTAAAAAAAAAAAAAAATCACCAAATTTCAGTCACTTGAAGATATTACTGTTGAAATTGGACATAGAACCAACACTATGATTTGGTTCGAACATATTTTGATTATGCATGAAAATACAGTTTAAAAAAACCTCGATGGTCTAGTGCGAGTGAGTTATTTTGCAGTGCAGGAGTTAATACTTTTCAGGCTCTTATGAGAAACTTAATGTCTTAATATCAGATAAACAATTCTCAGAATTCCATCATTATGATGTTGACAAATCCCAGTTATAGTTCAGTGAGAGTCCAGTCATCCTTGTGGTGACACTGGTACAGTTGTCTTTTATAATATTGGTGATGTTGTGTCTGCTTTTAACCTGTGTTTTTTAAATGTGTTTTATTTGTTGCTTGTTTGTTTGTTTTTAAATGGACTCCCGAGTCTGGAAATAAAGATGATGATTATTACTTTTTATGACCAGAATAAGAAGATCATAGCATTTGTGTATATTTGTTTGCAGTGCTGCTCCTCCTGGCTGTGGCTGTGACTTCCTGTGGACGACGCCATCATATTAAGAAGGGAACAGGTCTGCTAGTGGGCGACTCAGAAGACGACATACGGGACAACGTCCTCAACTACGACGAGCAAGGAGGGGGCGAGGAGGACGAGGTAAGATCACACCAGGAGGACAAGGGAGAAGGCGGGGCATTGTACTGGGAGTTTGGTTTTCTGGGATATTTAGGAATAGGCTTAGAAGGTAATGATAGAAAAGAGGGTGTGGTCTACCCTGGTGACCCTTCACTGTGATGGATTCAGAGTTCTGTCAAAACGTTCGTCTCATTCGCAGAATGCCTTTAACATCGACATGTTGTGGAATCCGCACGACGCCCCTTCGACCCCTGGTTCCTACTGCCCCGTGTCTGGATATCCTCGGGGGAAGCAGCCGCTCAGGAAGGACGCCCCCCATAACCTGCCTTCACCCACCTACCCACGGAGGCCTCCCGCAGACCCCACTGACATCGAGGACTACATCAATGATGTGAGACACCCTGATGAGAAAGCACCAGAATACAGTCACTGACCAGGCTAGAATAAAGGAAATCTAAATGTACTTTACATTTATTTCTTATTTTTAGCATTTTAAAGAGCTTTGTCTGTAGAAAAGTTTGATTATATCCTGCTCCAAAAAATAAAGGGAACACTAAAACAACACATCCTAGATCAGAATGAATGAAATATTCTTATTAAATAATTTGTTCTTTACATAGTTGAATATGACAACAGCATGTGAAATTGATAGTAATCAGTGTTGCTTCCGAAGTGGACAGTTTGATTTCACAGAAGTGTGACTGACTTGGAGTTAAATTGTGTTGTTTAAGTGTTCCCTTTGGTTTTTTTGAGTAGTGTATTATAAAGTAGTGACTTATTAATGGAAATTTCAATTCTTTTGCATTTGTACTTAGTCCTTTAGTTTGTTTTTTGATTTTTAGTTTAGTTTAGTTAGTAGCTTTTATTTTTATTTTACAGAAATGACTAGTTTTAATTTAGTCTGTTTTAGTCGTGTTTAGTTTTACTTTGCCAGTTATTTGCCTTAAACCTTATTCTTTTAAAAAACATTAAACAAATGAACGCAGTAAAAGAAATAACATTCACAGAACCATTCCTGCTTAGGTCCTACATTGTACAACATGAATCACCTTCTTTTCATCTTCCCTTTAGTCCATCATGGTTTTTATCATTTTAAGCAGGATATAACATCTCC
>JAPTYQ010000018.1:33959198-34027065 GCA_029814465.1 Ostorhinchus cyanosoma
GTCAGTACAATGCCATAGATATTGATGTAAGAACTGAAGTGATTTTGGTTATTATCAAGAAAACTATGGAAAATGGACAGATATCAGCTCTGAAATTAAACTATTATGAGCTATTTTTGTTGTTATCGGCATATTTATCCAAATACATACACCTTCAGTTGTACCAGGCATTAAAATCAACAAAAATTGAAGAAAACAAGGGGAGGTCTAATAATTTTTTCCATGACTGTACATCCAGACTTTTGTAACTATAACACAGCAGGATATAACTGTAGATATGACTCCACCCCAATAGTTTTCAATTGAATGTCCAATGGTCTGATAAACTGACAATTTACCGCATGCACTGAATGACAATCTGAACCAGCTCAGTGCTACAGTTACTGTTCTATGCATCTCAGTTACATCAGACAGCTGTGAAACTCAAAGTGAATACTTTTGGCTACCTGGAGAGTGGGCAGATCTATGAAAATGTGTCTGTCAAGTCGACCTGGTCTCATCAGAGCATTGTCCAAGATATCTGCTCTGTTTGTGGAGGCCAGGACGATCACATGGTCTGTTGTTCCCATTCCTGGGGAAACAAAGAAGAATTCAAAGTTATTTTTATTTTTATAACAGATATTCTATCTGAGGATGGTTTGTTCGAATAAACTGAAGTCTAACTCACCATCCATCTCGACCAGCAGTTGGTTGAGAGTCTGTTCCTCCTCTGTATTAGAGAAACCAGACATGTTGGTGGAGCGCTTCTTGCCGACTGCATCGATCTCATCGATGTACACGATGCAAGGCGCTCGGGCACGAGCCTCTTTGAACAGGCTTCGAACTCTGGCAGCTCCCAGACCTGAAAAGAAACACAGGAGGAGCTGCATAAAGACTGAGGCATCATTAGTGACAGATCCCATCACACTCTCTTGAATCCAACAACAAGGCTGCCGTACTAAGATAACACACCAATCTTTGTGTCATGTTTTTAGTGGGGGTGAGGTCTGGAAAAGTGTGCCAACAATTAGACTCTTTGCCAAAAAAACCTTTATGTGTGCTTACACACCTCCAATGACCTCCACAAACTCAGAACCAGCCATAGCCAGGAAGGGCACCTGGGCCTCAGTAGCAACAGCCTTAGCCAGAAGCGTCTTCCCGCAGCCTGGAGGTCCCAGCAGCAATGCACCCTTAGGAACCTTTGCTCCCAGCTGAAGGTATCGTTCTGGATTCTGACAAACACATCATGATGATCAGTAATGTAACATACTAATATGAAGAATCTACAAATGTGCTAATGTAAGATCTGGAAACCTGAGCTAAATAATGTAACAAAAACATTTATTTTCAAAGGATCCTTGAAAGCTCTCAATGGATCTAAATACTTATATGTTGTTTAAATTAAAAAAAAAAAAAAAAACAACTTCCACTTACCTTGAGGTAGTCAACAAACTCCTTCACTTCCATTTTAGCTTCATGCATTCCTGCTACGTCTTTAAATCTTATACCTTTTCCTGATTTGCCATCCACAATAGTAAACTTGGCCATCTTCAGGTGATTCTGTTAAGGAGAATGAAATCTGTATTTAATACAAATAAAATCAGTTTAATTTAAAAGATGTTCAAAAGCAATTTTGTTTAGTGTCACTCACAAAAGCACTAAAGCCACCCTCTCTGCCACCCATACCAGCTAGACGAAAGATGTACCAGAGGATAGTCACGCCAATGGCAGCCATCCCCAGAGCATAAAGTGCACTGCAACAAAAAGGAAAAAATTCATATGACTCATGATGTGTTGGAAAGGACTCTGATACTGACTGTGTTTACATGCACAAATTGTTCTGGTTGTTTCCTTTATTCAGAGAAACAGTAAGCGTTGAAATAAGTGTTAAATGTATAATGAAAGTTAATCTATTTATATTCCTTTTTACATGCAGACGTGTGTACCTGCAATCAAATTTCAAAGATTTTCACTGGTGGTAGATGCTCCACTATGTCAACACAGCCTTCCTTTTTTTCCTTCCTTCATAGAACATCTTGAAAAAGTCGCTTTTTGACATTTGTGCAAATCAGAAAAGCTCTTCTTGAAATATGACATAATGGTTACAAGAGCATGTCTTTCTCCTTTGGATTAGAAATGTAAATTTGTCTTTGGAACTTGTATCTCCACCAGAAAGGATCTTTGTCTCAACCCCAGCTGAAATGCTCTCACAATTGAGACGAATATTCTAAATACGCTGTATACCAGTGCAACAAATTCTAATAAAACCACAATAATGTCACATGAACCACAACCAGAAGCTGCTTCATCTGGAAAAAGGTCTAATTCAGAATTTCCAAAACATAATAAGTTGTTTATGTTACATGTGAATAATAGTGGAGTATAAGTGTGCGTGTAAGCATTCTCGATGTAAAACAGGATCAGTTCAATGCAGATGAAAATCGACATTCATGCCACTAAACCAGAGTTCAAGTGTGAGAAAAAAAAAAGAAAAAGTATTCTTCTTACTTTCCAAAGAATCCACTACGTTTATAGGAGACTGGTATCCTGTCCTTTGTGTCAATATTCAGTTCCTCTTCAGCAGCTCTCAGCTTCTCCTCAAATTTGTCAATGTTGGCAACTTGCATTCTGTACATAAGAGCTAATCTCTGTCAAAACAAGACACATGGCAGGGAATGAGAATATTGCAACACTTCAGAGAAAGGCTTTAAGTTGCTTGTCTGTAAAACATACAGGCCTTCCGAAGATAACGGCTCCAGGGTGAAGGTAAATTTCTACAATATCACCCTCAGGAACGACCTGAACACGGGACACTTCCCCCTTGGCCAACATCTCATTGATGAAGTCATTCCAAGAGATGTTACCACCACTGTTGTTAATGGAGTTCAACAGGCTCAAGATGAGCCCAATGAAGAAGAGGATCCGTAGACGCTCCCGATAAATCTGGTCCTCCTGCTCTCGACGTTTCTTCTCCTCTGAATAAGCAATCATTGACAAGGAAAATTTAAGACATCAGGATGGAAACAGACATAAGAGATCGTGGAAAATTTGTAATTATAAGGGTAATAAATTACCATGCACCATTAACAAAAGTCAATATAACACTTACGTTCATCCTCCTGTGGCGGTTCCTTAGGTTCATTTTCTTTTTTTTTCTCCTGCTTGGATTGAGATGTACTGAAAAAGTATGTTGTCCCTGAAATCAAAGTGTTTTTAATCATGACTAGCAGGCTAGGTCAATAGAAAGTTATATTCAGTCGGAATAATGATAGAATGTTTACCTAATAGATTAACCAACCCAACAGGGTTTCTTAGCAGGTTGTTCCTGATCAACTCTTTGCTTATCCCCACCATGCCAGGACTCAAAGGTCTATGAAGGAGACTCTAAATTGAGAACATTCAAACAACATATTTTAGTACTATTCAAGTACTGTAAGAAAAAAAAGACCAATTAAAAGTATCAAGCAGAAAGGGGAAAAAATCACAACAATACAGTGAATCAACAATGTAATGTAGGCTTTATAAACTTCCAAGGAAGAACAAAAAAAAATTATCAAGGTTATTCAAAATGATCATAGCTTCAAATTTGGGCTGGATGATAAATCAATAACAAATGTTTTGATGTAGAGTTAAATTGTGATATTAAATAATTACTTTCCTTTGAAATCAGTGCCCAGGATTTTCACAATTTAACATAACACTGCCATAACTACTCATTTTATGTCTGTTTATCATATATGTTGTTTTACTTCTGTTTACTTCTGCCTATTCAGACTGTGAAACAAAAATGGTCATTATATCCGCTTTGAATGGTAAAGCCCTATATTTTAATACAAAATACAAGTTAAAACAACAAATAGTCATCTGATTTCTTCAACTTTCACTCAAGACCAACAATGAGCCTTAAAACTAGAGTGAAATATTGATTTGATAAGATTTAGACCTACTTCAAACTAGGAAACACATCTAAAAGTCTGCACAACTGCAGGAGTAAGAGACACTGTATGAACGAGTTAAATCACACTTAAGTAACCAACACCAAATGAGCACAAGTCCAACTGTCAGAATGACTAGAAAACCTGCTCATCTATCTTGTTTTGGGGCTTACCTGGATGACTTTCTGTGGCTGACTTGTAAGAGTCCGCTGTGATTTGGATAGCAGCATCTTCCTGACATGAACACACTCGGACAGCACATTTTTAACACTGTCAATGGACGTTCGCTTATTTGTCAGTAAATGACAGTGTCGCCTTGACAGTGTCCACAGTAATCCTCTGCTAGACTTTCTACAAAGGCCGGCACGGTTTGGCCAAAGCAACGCGGCCATATTGCTGCTGAAAACGATATATTACCTTCCAAACTGCTGTGACATTTTTCCAGAAGAGTGCGTTTCATAAACACATATGTTTATCTCTTCCAGCCCACCTTGGTTTGGAGCTAGCTAGCTGTGTTACTTAACAGTAAAGCTGCGCAAAGATATTAGCACGAAGTGAGCCCTGCAACTGCCCCGTCCGCCGAACTCGTGCGCACAGAAAATAGAACCGTTTACATTAGGTAGCTATATTAAAAGTAACAGCATCGCCATGTAGTAATTGTCTTAGCGGCAGAAGTTGTGCTAAATCAATACTAAGCCAACAGTGGAGCTTATGACATCTCGTAGTACTTCAACACATCTCTGCTGTTCGTCTTCTTCTTTGCGGCGCTTGACAAACAATGAGCGGCGCGTTACTGCCACCAACAGGTAGGAAGTGGAAGTACATGTTATTATTTACAGATTTCATGGAAAAAAGAGGGAGGGTGACAAGGAAAAAAAACAACAGTCTCCCAGTCAAACTATTTAAACTATATCGAAATAGAATATGATATAAATAATGTATTGACTATATACCTCGTTTTGTCTCATAGCTAATTTCTGGGTAGACATGAACCATCCTCTTGCACGCAGCCGTTATATGCTAACATGTTTTTACTATTTGTCATGTATTCATCTATGGTGTTTTTTTTGTTTTGTTTACTTATTATAATGTGTGAATGTCTCAATGCAATATATTACATGATCTCCATTCCTTCCCAATCCAATTTAACCTCTTCCATCTCTCAGCCAGCTGAAAATAACCCAAAGAGAATGGAGTATATTTTATAAACAACAACGTTTTTCCTCAATAAATTTGGGTTCAAAAAAAAGGTAACACCCTGGAGATTGGTGTAGAAGTGTCAGGGTCATTATCAAATCTACTGTCTCAGACAAAATACAGTAAGAATGTAAAATAATATTTAATTGCCAGATTCAAGAAAACAGAGTACTTTGGATGAAAACCACCTAGAAATCTTGGGTTAGTAGTGTGAGGGTCTCTGTCTGAACAGGCCAATGATGACCCTTGTTATGCAGTTTTCATTACAGCCCTCATTACACCCCTTATGTATACACAAATACAGGCATACATGGAAAAACACTGACACACAAAACAAATCAAATGTCAAGTCAAGTCTATGCACGATGCTCTTTTGTGTTTGTTGATTCTCTGGGATTTTACAGTCCAACTCAGTCTGCAAAGTTTTACATATTAGGAAAAGAAAGAAAAAGTGGGTAATGTATAATGCAAAAGCTGTTGAAGGAAATAGTAATTGTAAAATAATAATAAAAATCATAACAGCTTGTTGTTATCTAAGCTAAGTTTTAAGAATGATATTACATATCGTCCCTCTTCAAGTGTAGACACTACAGTACACCAACAGGGAGCGCTATAAGTTAACTTATTAATACAGCTCCTGTTTACCTTGGCCCAGTTTGGATCGTCAAGTGTAACAAAAACACGTGATTAGGTGAAACGTAATTTACAGCACTACATGGACATTTATAATATTTGTTTGATATGCATAGCCATACTTATAATCAGCATCATTAAGTTGACCTGCATTATTTGTGCCCACTTGTCTCAAAGTACCACAAAGTACCACAAATCAGCTGTTATATTTCACTGAGACGAAAATCTGCTGATTTTTGCAAACATATTCCACAGGGTGACGAGAAAATCGACGTGTACGGGTCAATTTGAGTGACACATCTCAATATCCAATGGCATAGGAGGACTATTGCTTCAGCCAATGAGGGGATTTGTTTCATCCACTAGGCTTTATTTTCAGGGCGGGTTTGTTTGGTTTGCGCACCGACACATTCCGTTACAGTGCCACGAGCTCCTCTCATCCACAGGCTTTGGTCAATTAAAAAATGTCATTATTTTATAGTATCAAATGTGATTCTATCCAAATACTAACCACTTGCGTTTGTTATGCGTTTATTGTACAATAATCAAATGTACCAACGTGTTCAGGAAAACTTTATCATTCGCGTCATCGATTGGGTTTAAAGATGTTTAAACACCATACAACAGTGTACACGTATTTAATCCCAACTATGACTAAAAAGCAGCCACCCTCATCCATATATTGTATAATACATTAAAAAGAAAAAATGTAAACAAACCATCGCCTAAAGTAAAGTTAGAGGGTTGTGAAAAACGAGTGCACCCAGTGCCTGTACTCCATTTCCTTTGCCTTGTCCTCCAACTACATAATGGAGTGTGGTCTCATGCATTTGAAACTGCGCGCTGGGTATCGGCCATGTTGGATCGTGTTTCAGGTTTTTGTAATGACAAGGGGATGTTCTTTAGATCCAAAATGGGGACAGTTTCGCGCTGTGCGGAAAACGTGTCCGCCCACAAAGCCTGAGCCAATCACAACACGCGTTACATGTATGAAGCGTTTCCGTCCCGAGCGTCCACACACAGTAGCCAAAGGCCGCTCTGAAACCGCTCGAATGGCTTGGCGGAGAGGATTAAACCGAAACAAAATATGATCTTTTGACTCTATGCGTTCACCCGAGCAAACTACTGCTTTGCAAATGGACTCTTAAAGGTTCGTACTTGGTGGTGAAGATGAAGTAGTTTCACTGAAAGCGAGTTTTCGTGGATATTTTAGTGTTTTTTTCGTCGCTCGCCTGTTTGTTGGTCTACACGGTTTCAACAAGCTAGCGCTAGCCTCTATTCCAGTGATCTGCTTTGGAGCTGCGATGGTCGTTGCGACTTTATGCGGATGTCTCCGGACCAGTCTATATTGAACCGACTGCAACAAATGGGAACATCCAGCATCGGCCGAAAACATCGCGGCATAGACTAAATATTAAAGCTTCATGTAATTTTTAAACTTGGGGAAATTCAGACAGAGGTAAGTCACATTTTTTGTCACTGCAAAGCTAATGCGTTGACAACAAACCGATGAACGCTGTGGTTGAGGTAATTCTGGGATATTGTGTGTTGCGACAGAGGTCAGTTTGCACAAACCAGGAGTGCTTAGGGATTTCTAGCATTCAATTAGTTCAACATAAGATCTTCAAGTGTGTACGTGTGTATTTTAGCGTTCCCTGGAATTACCCTCGGATTTTAGCGCGCTGCTCTGCATCTGCAACACTGTCACGCAATTTCAGCCTGGCTGTGTTTTTAGTTATGCTGATACTCGATGGGAAAAGTCGTACATATATTACTCTTCATATAGGTAGATTAAAATGTCTTAGCCTATTGAACAGGCTGTGGTAAAGGATTGTCCACAAACACTGGGACAGACACTAGCAGTTGTTAATGACTACAAATCCAATTTCAACGCTTTGGGAAAGCCACACTGGTGCATTCATCCACATCTAGGCCTACATATATGCACTAAAAAGGAATAACAGATCAGCTCCATGCAGGAGGTTTTTGAACACTTGTCTTGGAAAATGATTCAGCTTGGCTGTTCATGTACATAATTAGATTTTTATTAAGTTGAAATTCGTTGCATGTTTTCAGTATGAGCACAGATGGCACTTTCAATATCACAAATTACTATGATCATTAAACATCTCATTTGGGTGCAGAGGTAACATACAAAGGCTGTGTTTGATACTCATGAGCACGTTGCTCATTATTTATTTGGAGGAATCATTGTTTACATGCTTATGTGGAATGTTGACATAAAGCACAATGTCTTGCTCACTTTTAGTATGTCTGAAGGATGTACTACAAATGTGGCTAAAATCAACAAAATATTTAAAATCCACCCAGATAAGGTGTGTGACCTGCAGGATTGCACACAGAATGGTGATTTGAAATGCACTTTAGCTCCCTGGATGCATTATGAAGTATCTGCATATAGTTTGCAGGTAATTAGGAGGTTATAAGAATGGGTAACTGTTAGAGTTGCCTGTGTCTGTTCGTTTGAGTGTTGATGTTTTCTGTGTGAAGAAAGGGCACAACATGGTGGAATAGGAGATGAGCTGTAGAGGAAATGGAATATGGAGGAGATGCTCTCCACTTTGGTGCAGTACCGATGCTGAGGAAAACACTGCAGTGCCGCTGGTGGTGTTTTCTACCAAGACACTGAGAATGTTTTAGGTTGTTGGGGCGTTCATGTTGACTACACTGCAGAGGCACTGATGCATATCTCAGTCTCCCTCGAGCTTGCGTAGGTCCTATTTCTCTATCATGCCTCAGTTAAAGCCTCAATTCAAGGGGTATCGCATGTCTGTTATGTTATACATGAACATTTGCGGGATGTAAAGAAATACTAGGCCTATTACAGATGCATGACAAATTTTATCTGTATTCCATTAACATATCTTACTGATGTGTTTGTATAGTAAATGCAGTTGAGACTTTTGAGTGGTATGATGTTTTTTTTTTCACATATGAAGTGTAGGGTCACTGAGTTTATTTGTTTTTGTACTGTGCATTCTTTATTTTGATTTCCATTAAGTTCCTAAAAGAGGTACAGAGAATGCAAGCATCTGCAACAGGAAATGGAGTCCTGTTGAGGTCAGAAAGGCCACGATCTGGGATTATATCTTTCTGCACATTTAGTGTAGTAAAAACACAGGCTGCAGCGCTTGATGCCTATCCGTCCACTTCATAACAGTGGAGTTTGTGTCTTACAACTCTTTTCCGCATTAATGGAAATTTCAACAAAATGCTGGAAATTTGTTGATCCATTTTTACCACTGTTATACATCCTCTAGAGTTCTTGTCCATAGCCTATTATGAAAGGGTTAACCAAGTTTTGTCAATATGCATGGTTGCGCTACTTCTTCTACAGAATCTTAAACACAATATTATGTAATATGATATTAAAATTACTTAAAAGACTGAGTTAAACACAAGATTGCGTGTCTTAGTTGGGATAAGACTGTGGATAAGACTCGAATGGTCACTCAGTTTCAGAGAACTTATTGTAAAAACATTGAAGACAAGAGATGATAAATAAGAGAGGTCACATTAAAAGATACTGATGCAGAGAGCACTGCAGTAGTTGCACATTAGACATCATTCTTCAGTACATGACTCTGCAAATTAACTTGCCGGCCGTACGATTTACTATCTTCTTCAAACCCGTGAGCTGTTTAGAGATGGTCTGTTTGTGAATACTGTCAAATTTAAGATGGGTTGATTCTAATTGTAATTAAATTCACTAAAATTATATAAAATTAGTTTGATTTATTTATTGATCTCCATGTCCTTGGTGCAATCTACTTGATGTGTGTTTGTGGAACTTTGTAATTTTACCTACATTCGTCCCTGAAATATAGTACACAATTGAAATGGGGTAATTTTTATTGTAGTTTAAAATCATCCTTGGCACCCACACACTGATAGTTAGTAGTTAGCCTGGCTTTCAGTTAACACTTATGGTTTGTAGATTTATGGATTACACCATTTCCTTTCTTTGTTTATAACAGCACACAGCTGTCTATAAATTTTGTCTGTGCTTGTCTAATTCCTATATAGTTGTTCATCTTACGCATAGCATTTCAGTAGTTTACTTTCTTTTTTGAGTTGGTATGCAGGTAGAAGTTTGTATCAAAGATGTTTTGAAAGGCGAAACTTTGCAGATTTTAAAGTTTCTATCATTACATTGCTTTACTGCAGTGGCTTTTTTGATGTGTCCTTTTCTAATTTGTTTAAGGAAATTTGCAAACCCAGTTACATTCACCACAATCATGGAATATTATAAGCCATTGGTTTGGGAATTTTGGTCAGACAAGATAGGCAAGACATAATTTTTATTTATTAATTTTTTTAATTGGCTAGAAATTTGTCAGTTTGTCAATTGTTGCTTGTGGATCAACACATAATTCTGTAGAAGGTACATACTTCTAATTGTACTAAACAGAGTGTTCTCTCAAAATTGGACTGCATCAGACAGCCCAGAAAAAATTGCTAATCCCCTGCCCCAAACATGGTGGTGGGTGCCAATTGAGTTGTATTGATTCCAAAGCAGTTACAAAAATCAACCAAATATTAGCTTAACAAATCTTTTTTAGGTGTGTTTGTGTGTTTAATGTACAAAGAGGTAATATACAATTTATCAAATGCATACAATGAAAACTGTCATGCACTGAACTGGGCATTGGAAACACAGGCATTTTGATTTATCCTATGCCATCCACAATCGATTGCCATCTCCTTGGTCTGTCTGTCCTGTATCTCACACCCTGCCCCCCTTCAACAAAGAAATACCTCATTCACACGTCAGTTTGTCCATCAAAACAACCAAATGACTTGCAGCTAATGAGTATCCCACATGCCCTACACTTTTCCTTGTTATTGTTTCCTTTTCTCTGGTCACACTATTCCCGTAGTCCATCTTTGAGATAGTTGTAATGGTAGCCATGCATGATAGCTCCCACCTAAACAAACAGATCCCAGCAATTTGCCATAAATGGATATTTATCCAAATTTAGGAATCCATAAGCAAAACTGAAACTCAGATTTTTTACTGAAATTGGGTAGTTCAACCCTTCCAGAACATTTTTCCATCCAATGAGTTGATTAAATTTGTTAAATACTGAAGATGTGCATATTAGTAGGCTTATGCTGTGCATGTTTTGTGTAATTATTTGACATATTTTTTTATTTTTTTTTGCTAAATTATGAGATGTAATGTAGGCACCATCAATACTGTAGGCCATGTCAGACTCTGTAAGAACATATGTAAAGAATACACTGAGACAAAGCAGTTTTATTTACAAATCGGTGGTCAGTGAGTGGGAAAAGGAGCCACTTATTTTGATTTCATGCCCTTGTTTTACAGTTTAAGGTGTGTAGGTGGCTTACTGTTCAGTACTATACTGTACTGTTTTTTTCTTCTACGTTGCTAATAGTTTATCTCCCTTCTCCTTGATGTTAAAATGGAAGAATAGAATGGCTAGTTGCACTAGCTGGAAAACGGAAAAAGAAGCCTTTAGCTGTAACTCTCACACCCATTCTGCCTGCCTTCTGTCAATGCAGGCACTCCCCTCCCCCTCTCGTGCCGAGAGTGTGGTCCTTTTAGGTAAACAAGCATGGCTACTCCTGTTTCTAGCCTCTCTGTGTCTCTCAGCTTTTCTATGTCTCGATTTCTCCCTCACCCTCCCTCTTCCTCCCTGTTCGAGTTTTGTAAATCTTTTATAGCTGCTGTTCTACCAGCACAATCTCAGCGGATACTCAAATGGCATCTGAAGCCCTTTGAAATTCAGCCTAGTCCTTTTCCCCCCCTCCTCTATCCTCGAAGCGAAATGGAACAAAATGGCGGGCCCCAATCCTGCTGTTTCCCTCAGGGACTATAGAACCTCATTTTGGGGTTTAGGAGGTCCTAGTGGTTGATTGTGTCTTAAACTTGGGGTAGATTCTACTTACTTGCTAGCCTTCCACAGCACGGCTCTTGATAATATTTTCTCTTCCCTGAGTCTCTTGCACATCAAAGGCAAAGGTTCTCTTTTCTGGCAAGCTGCTCGTTCTCCAGAAATGTGCTTTTTACAGACTTGGCTTTTGATCCCTGTGATCGAAGCATAGCAAAAGAATATTTTTGTACTCATATTTTTATCAGTGAAACTTAGAATGAGATTTCACTGTAATTTTAGAGAGAATGCAGAACCTCACATCTTGTGTTGTATACAGTGTGGTTTGATGTGTCCTGGAGGTCTGGTGTTAATGTGTTTTTACATGGCTTTATTATCAGGTTTGATGCCAAGTTGACTTGAGCACTATGCACAAAACCTTTCATTGGTTTTCAAGATGATAGAATTTGCAAGACTAAGACAGTTATGAAGAATCTGGTTAGTTATTAAGGCTTTACTCTTTGATGTTTGGTACGCCTGTCAAAATAACTTCTGCACTTGAATATAATTAAAATATGTTGTATTTACAGTCTGCAGTATTTCTCGTATCACCTAGAAAGTTTTGGCAGTTTACCAGTACACACTATGGGCTAGCATTTTTCAGCCAGGCTTAGTAGCATGAACATGTCCAAAAACAGTCCAAAAGGTGAATCCTGTCACCACCATATTCATCTGTCTCCAACTTAACCATACACTTGGGATGGACAAATATAAGTGGAGAGAGTAAATAAACACTAGCCTACTATTACCATTATAAACTGAACATCTGAGGCAGAGTCATTAATGAATATCTTTAGAGGTAAAGTTAAAAAAAATTATGTTTTATGATGCATAATTTTCTCTCAAGGGCTGTAATTCTGTTAATGAAGCGTGCTATTAGTCTTCAGCCATGATCAGGTCAAGTTCTACTATGTAATTGCTGGGACTGATTTATCAGCTGAATCAGTTGTCAGTCCATTTCTACCATTTAACAGTTGTTTCTTTTATAGTCTTTCTGTGTTGCCTTCTTTGAGAACAATGATGCACAGTAACTTCCACATTTTCTATATGTATTGAGTTTTGACAACAAAAAAATGTTTGTCATTTGTGTACATAGCAATGCAGCAGTGTGGACTACGCCTACCAGGTTTGGTAGTTTGTAAAGACACACTATTGTAAAGGATTTGCATAATTTTTATTGGTACTAAAGCCACTTCAAGTAAATTTTTTTTATTTACAAGCTGCTTGGGAAAGTAGATTTGCATTGGATTGAGTGATGACATAGTTGTATAGCAAATAAGAACTAGGCAGGTGTGTATGAGATGGAGCTGATGGACCAACATGTATCAGCTAGTATGGCAGTGAATTGTCTCCTTTAGCAGTGATGGAGCTGGAAAGTGACACAGTTAGACTCAGTGCACATTGACTGTTACATTTGGACAATTTAATTGTAATTTGAATATTTGGCATAGACCTGCTGCAGGTATAGGATTTAACAGCTGGCTTACAGAATGATTGCATGCGCAGTTTATTTGCATTTGTGTGGCTGCATGTTTCACATTAGTAATACTCGAGTAAGTATGGCTGTTGGGCAAATGGCTGTATCTATTGGTCTGGCCAGGCATGAATTAGGGGTGGTGTAAATCTTGAGACAACAGTTGGTGTTTTGATTGGATGTGCTGCTGAGCAGGAGGCTGCATGGAATGATCTATTATCCATACGTGGCATACATGGAAATGTCCTGAGGTTAGTCGGCCAGGTCTGGGAGCTGATGGCAGAGACAGTCTGTGTGATGTGTCCCTCT
This sequence comes from Ostorhinchus cyanosoma, assembly GCA_029814465.1. Lineage (NCBI taxonomy): Eukaryota > Metazoa > Chordata > Actinopteri > Kurtiformes > Apogonidae > Ostorhinchus > Ostorhinchus cyanosoma. Next base: position 33,972,644 of record JAPTYQ010000018.1, read on the forward strand.
GGACTCGGCTGTTCTGGTCTGTTCAGCATGTCGTTTGCACACAAGGAAGAAAACAAGACTGGCTTGTGTTCCTGAATTCATGTACCCTCTGATTTTCTTTCTCTGTTTTGCATCGTTTTAATCTTTCTCTGCACTGTACCTAAAACAGCGCTATTTCAAATATTCTGAAAGCTTAGCTAAAAAAAACCAAAGCTCACCCATGAGAGTGACAAGTCTGAGAGAGGTAGTTATTATTGCGTTAATGCTAAGTCATCATTAAGGGTAGCCACTTTTCTTAGTTTGAGCCTCAAATAAACAGACTGAGTAGAGTGTGTAAGGCTATTTGTGTTTTTAAGTAGAACAAGGGTCAATAATTGGTCTGAATCTACATTTAACCATTTGTGTCACATCTGTTTTACACACTGAGCTGGCTAAGGATGTAGATATATTCATATTGTAGGCTGGGCCATAATTATCTGCAACACCTGGTTGTGGAGAATACTGATGATGGTATATAACACCAACAGTACTGATGTAGGCGCCGGCATTGCGTCTTGCTGACTATTGTGCTCACAGGCAAACCTAAATACAATCCTCTTGTGCCCAGTCATCCTCTTCATGCTGGGAATAAGCTCTAAGCTGATATAGGGGGAAAGGGTGTTGGGACAAAGTGTTTGGGTGGGGGAGGGTAAGGGGTAATGTGGCCTGGCTGAATCTCAAATCACCAAGGCCCTTCAGCAGGGCTGGCCTTTTGATGGGCCAGCTGCAGCCATTCATCCAGCCATCTACATTGAAATGCAACAACAGGAAGGGGGGAGGGGAGGGACGACTGCAGAGAGATGGCCCCTATGCTTGTGCGGACCGTGGGATATGAATGAAAAAAGCACAGGCATACCTAAATACCAAAGAGAGGAGGTCCGTCAGACAGGGCTCATAGCCCTGCTCACCAATACAGCCAGCTATACTTTGTTTTCTCCCAGCCTGCTGAGGGGCACTATAACGAACACAAAGGATCTAAGCACCCTTTTTGACCGGTACACACATTTTCACCACTCAGCTCTTTTCTGTCTTTACAGCCAGGCTGGTGGCTATAAAGGGGTTGTGGTTTATCCCAGTGTCTCCACTGTTACACCTATTGTTGATGATGCTTTTTGTACTTTTCCTTTCTCATATTTTGTGGGTAATTGCCTTCAGACAGATGATTTACTTGTGTGAGTTCTTTATAAAAGCTTATTTATGAAGACTCTATGGGCAATGTTGTACCAAGTACTTGTTCCTGGCTGGCTGTAATAGAGGTCATACTCTGCTATTGGCTTGTGGAAGACAACTGTTCTGTAACTCATTAGGGGCAGACACAAACTGTAGTTCAGACAAATGAGGCCAGTGTGTCATTTTTCTGGGTTCATCCGGCTTTCCAGGATAACTTGGATCTTTTCAGAGGTGTGCACAATAATTCAGAAGCATTTTGGGGGTTGTGTTTTGGCCTTTCTCAGACCAACGAAGCATAGCAAAGTCACAAAGCCTCCCCGTTCATCTTATTGAGACCAGTGTTTCACCACCCCACTTGTGCCAGAGGGCAGTCTGAATAAACACTAGCCTGTCTGGCTCAGTCTTGAGTGTTGTGCTTTGAGGAAACAGTGTTTGGCCCAGTTAAAAATAGTTAAGCTTTGGTCCCAGGTAGATTAGTTTCCATGCTATATCAGAGTTCAGGATAACATCATTTCTGTGAGAACTTTCCATAATAAAATCCCATCTCGTACAAAAATAGACTATTTGGCATCTGTTAATCAGTAAAACTATTTGAACTTACACTGTAAAACCATGATTTTCACTGGAACTTGAAGCAAATTGGCCACACCACCATGGCTCCTTTCAATTTTTGAATGTTATTTTCAGTCTGAACTCTTGCCTACCTAAGCATCAAGCTAATGATAGGCTATGCACCCACTCGAACTTTTTTCAGTGTAGCAAAACTTGTATTTTGCCATTTGCTACAGTGGCTAATTCATCTGCTCATACTGGAAGACTGCTAGCAAAAATATCTGCTCATGTCAGGTTTATTTATATGGCAAAATATCACAAATCATAAAGTTTCCACAAGGGTCTTTACAGTCTACAGTGTGTGATAGCCTCTTTGCTTAAATCCTGCATTTGGATAAAGGAAAAACTGTGGAAAATGGAATAAACTTCAGGAAGAGCAACAGTGCAGGGATCCCAGGGATATCCAGCATGTGTTAACAAGTGGGACAACTCAGAATGGGTCAGGAGTATGGGAGGTTTGTTGAAGGCAGCTTGCTGACCTTCACAGTAGTACCTGGAGGGCTGATTAGTCTTTCAACCCTTGGGTTTTCAACACTGAATGTTCCACACCACTGTCCACTGTGTCCTTGGCCTATACGATGTCTGTACACAGAATTGTTTCCTTTGTGTGTTTTTTTTTTTAATTATTATTAGTTTGCTGGCCTCATTGAAACAGCAAAACACTGTTCAGTCTTCAGGATCTGTTTAGGTTTGAAAATGTTCCCAAATGATCCAAGAATACTTTGGTTTTTTTAGCTTTCTTCTGCTGTTTCCCAAATGTTGATTTTTTTTTTTTTAAATCTACCTTTAAGCAGTGTAATTGGCTGCATCTCTTTGTTGCTAGTACTTAGTAAAACTACTTAGAAAAACTACTAAGTCAGTGTTCATGAAGAACAAACATGAAATTTTAGAGCACATATAGAGGGATAAAACCTGTTTTGGCGTTTGTTTTTTTTTGGTCCTGCCTTTCCTTACATACTGAGATGGAGGGTCTGGGTTTTTGATGTAGGACTATCCTAGTTATTTTGTGAGGGCTTCGTGATTTGATGAGAGCAATATTGCGCATAATTGTGAGGAATATTTCTATTGTGATTTTAGTCGACTTGTTTGGTTATTAAGTAAAATACACAATTACACATTTAAAATGTTAAGGCAACCGTAGAAATTTAAGCTACCATATAAAATCTCTCTCCTCAGTGTCACTAAATCCAACACATCATCATAAACCAGAGGTTGTGTTTATTTTTTGTTTCCGTTTCCACAATTAGATCGTCTTAAATCCTTCCAAATCTGGATCTTTAAAAGCTTTAAATTGCAGCTTTTTGTGATTACATAATTACACTGACTGATACTGAAACTAAGGCTGGGAGTCGATTACTTGTATAGACTTATACTTTATAGACCACTGTGATCAGTTAAAAAGTAGTCAAACAATCAAGTGATGATGAAAAATGATTAGTTTCAGGGCTAAACTGAATTAAGTCTAAACTGCCAAATGAAAGACTTGTTGGGTCTGCTTTCTTATTGAATCACACAGAATCTGAAAATATGTTGATATATTTCTTTTTTTAGTGTAGGAATATAAATTAGCTTGTGTGTTTTACCAGAGCAGTCAGCAGGGAGTGGAAAATCACATCATCTTCAGTTCGGCTGCACAGGGACTTTCCCCTCTGAATATGTGGCAGCAGAGTGAGCTGTTCTTAAAGCTACAGGCCAGTGTGTTTGGCCCTGGTATAGGTTGGTTTGCACATCCACGTTTTAGTCTTTTGTCACACATTGCAAAGGCATGCTACTGAGTTACCTTTGCCATGAAGGAAGTGTTTTAAATGAGAAGTGGAGACTTGGGGAACAGGAAATGTAGAGGACATTTTCAGCTGGCCTGAAGCTATCAGTAATCTTTGCAGCCATTCAGTGTTTGTCTGCCAAGACTTGGAAGAGCCACAGATCTATGATTGGGTGACTGGAGTTAACCAAACATTAATCTTTAAAGTCCTCTTTTGATACTAGAACCTTTTCTCTATAAAATACATGCTGTTGTTTGTGTACCCATCTGTGTGTTGAAGAGGGGGTGTGTGGTTGCGTGTGTGCCTGTGTCACTCATACTCCCTGCAGTGGATCTTTTTATAGAAACAGCAGCCAGCAGTGTAATCTCTGGTGTGGATGTAGGACAGCCTTTTATTCCTCCTCATTACTTATTCAAAGCCAGTTCTCACCCACAATCTCTGCATATTGTGTGTGAATGTACCATTTCCTGAGACAAGATGAAGAGTTAAAGACCTTTACTATTGATTGCGTATGTTCAACAACAACTTTGATGCATGTGTTTTAGTTTTAGGGAGCAAACGGATATATTTTTGAAAGAATTATTCAGAATATATTTTTTCTGTCTGTTATACCATTTGTTTGGATTAATAAAATATCAACGCAGTATGAAATTTACCTAGGGATCAAGAGTTGTAGAGTTTACTGGCAAAAAGTAATCGATGAATCAACTGATATTAGGTTGTTCATAGCAATATATTATGTTATATTATGATTACTTTTCTAAAAAACTGTTTATATTCATAGACATTTGGCCACATATACAAATAATAAAAAAGTAAGATTTTGTAGTCACCACAGTACTGTAAACTGTACCATACAGCTGATAAATCCCACAGAATATGCCCTCATATCAGTTTGTAGAGCAGTTGTAACAGGTGGCTATCTGCAAACAACACTGCACCCCAGAGATAGAAAAACTAAAGAGTTTAACTGATCAATCACTGACGACAGGATGTCTTATAAACTATATAGTATTGACAAAACCTGGCCTTGATGGTGGGCCGTGGCTAATGATAGTCTTTTCAACTGGAATTAATGTTGAAGACAAACAGTATCTCTAAATATGAAGTCACTCCCACTTAGTTTTTTTTTGGTAGTTTGACATTGAGTTCCACATTTATTGATGAATCCCTTCCACTCAACAGTTATCCACTTTCCATGAAGGATTGTCTTGGGCAGACTTTATCATTGTTGTTGTTTTTAGGGAAGGTGATGGGTGGGTTGACATCAGCCATTAAATCACCTGTCATCTCTTACCTGCTCCAAATATTGGGGCGGCCATGGTTCAGGAGGTAGAGTGGGTCGTCCAATAACCAAAGGGTTGGTGGTTTGAATCCTGCTCTGTCCTAGTCAGTCCATTGTGTTCTTGGGCAAGACACTTCACCCTCCTTGCCTCCAGTGCTGCTACTCACACTGGTGTATGGATTCGTATGAATGCTTGGTGGTGGTCGGAGGGTCCGTAGTTACAAATGGGCATCCATGTTTCTGTCAGTCTGCCCCAGGGCAGCTGTAGCTACAGATGTAGTTTACCACCACCAGAGTAAGAACGTGTGAGTGAATGAATAATGGATCTACTGTATGTGTTTTGAGTATTTGTTAATAGAAAAGTGCTATATAAAGCTAATCTGTTGTCAGTAGTATATTGTGTGTGTTAACAGCCTTTTAAATCCCGGTCAGATAACCTCTACTACATACTGATCTGTGGGTTCTGTTGTTGCTCACATTGTATTTAACATGGTCAGGGGCCATTGTCTGATGCCCCATATACTATCCCATCATTTTTATTAATAAAATCATGTATGTTTTGCAGCTCAAGTTCTCTGTAGAGGTAGAACGAAGACTTTACCTGGATAAAGACTAGCAACTACCTTAAACAGAATGAGTTGAACAGAATGAGAAAAAATATTCTATTCATATGTACCATGTATTCACGCTCTGCAGGCGAAGCCCCACCTAGCCACTTAGCCTTAGATCAATTTTTCTCAATTTGGTGGCGATTGTGATGTTGGAGCTATGCCATTCATTTGTTGACTTCTGCAGAGAAGGAATAGACCGATACACCCACTTTACACAGCTCTTTTATACAAATAGTCTTTGCATGTTCTGTATGCGTATCATATCCGTTAAATTTGATATTATGCTCTTGGGGCCCTGGGATAGATGAGATCATCGATGGCCTGTGATGACGCTCGCTTATACTCGTACCTATCTCACCTCTCTTTCCTCTCCTCTTTTGCGTGCACTTTCTTTTTGCCACCTGCTCTTTCCATTTTAACATCTCAGAGCCAGCATTATGCTTTTATACTGCATCCTCACATGCTCATCTCCCCTCTCCCCTTACTCTCTGACAGTCTCCTCCCCCTTCTCCTCCTCTATGCAGTAGCCCTAGTTCCTCAGGAAGCATTGCTTGCAGGAAGCTAAGGGCGTTGGACCTAGCTGTTTGCCTTGTTTCCTGCCCTGACAAAAATTGAATAAGTTGTGTCTGTTCACTGACAGCTTCTGATGTCTTTGTAGATGGCTGTTGGTAAACACAGTTTCATGTGTTTTTTCACTTGCTTAATGTTTGCCAGCATATTATGATACTGGTATTTTTGATTGATTGATAGATTATTTTTTTCAAATCATAATCTCTTTAATTTATCTATTAGTCTTCTTCAGGTGGGCTATATATAACTTATCTTTATCTTTAGACACTGCAGAGAGCCTATGGTAGTGCTGCAACAACAAATCGATTAAATTGATCCAAATCAATTCTTCAAAAGAGTTGGCAATGAATTCGGCAGTCGATTGGTTGGGTCTTGTGCATGTTAGTATTGAAGCATGCCTGCATGCTATGTAGTGTAACAGGAAAACACAGAGCAACATGGCTGAGGTTTTGGACACTGGGCCAGATTTGTACAGCTAGGTTTACATTATGTTTACGTTGGCCACAGCAGCCCCGTTTGGCAGAAACGATATGCGATGTTTATGTAACAAAACTTGAATATGGAGGAAAAAAATTGCCAAAATCCCATGGCACACTATGTTTTGGGCAAACGGGGTTGCCATAGCAACCGGGAACTAGGGCTGGACGATATGGACAAAAATCATATCACTCTAATTTTTTTAATATCAGTTGATATCAATGCATATCATGATATACGTCAAATCCCTTTTTTTGTCAAGCTTAAATTTTCTGTTACTTAGTAGTTAGTCATGAAGACATTAGAAAGTTATTTTTGATTGAATGAATGTCAGAGGTTGAACATGACAGATGGGCTGAAGAATAATGTTTCAGATAAATAATCCAGATACATATTGTGTACGATAATAAAATTAAGTGTGTGTGTGTGTGTGTGTGTGTGTGTATATAGATATCTGTGTTTGATATTTGTCCAATCTGAGTGGTGTCATATGTGTATAAGGGGTTCATGGATGTGTGAGATAAATCCAGTGCCATTTCACTGAGTACAAGCGAAGTTATTGAATTTTAAATGTGTAGAAATTTTCCAATTAGCACTTTGCAGACGGTCCCTAAACTCGTGCTCACTAACTGGCTCCATACTCAAAAGGTGATGCTGTCTACTGATCGTTAAGGACTGCTTGTTTGGATGAAAACGGGGTTGTAGTTTCCTCTCTGTGTCACCAAAGCTGCATAGAGCCGTGATTTGTGTATCAATGATTATTGACCAATGATCTATTGAACTGGAAAGTGTGATTCTGTGAATCTCTTGCCAACTTTACTGCGGTGAGTGTTTGCGTTCTTCACATAGGCTACATGTATCTCCATATTGTATTGAAAGCCCCAAACCGAAACAGTTCACTCCCTACTTTTCAGTTACCGGGTCGCCCGAGTTCTCAGTCAAATTTTCTTCCAAGGGAACACTCATTATCTCTCTCTCCAGCCCAAACATTTGCATGTGTGCTGCGGCTGCTTTTCTGTCTGTCCTGTGTGTGTCAACCTAACTTGACGTGACTCTAGTGTGATTGGTTCAGTGCAGCACTACTTAATTATGATTGGCTGCTCTTATGTCTGTTACAACATGGACGGATGAATCCTATCAAAATTGTATCAAGCATATCTCATATTCAATTTCGTTGTTCTGCACTAGATGGTGACAATAAAGACATTCTATTCTATATTTCTAACAAGGAAAACATATATTGCGATATATCTCATTATTGTTTTATCGCCCAGCCCTACTGGGAACATAATGTAAACCTAGCTCAAGATAGCCTACATGTCATGATTACTTTAGACCACTAGCTAGTTAGACACTATTGCTGTAATTATGCTTTCATCCAACTCCATTTATCAGCCACCAGACTGTTACCTATCTTTTACTGGAACTAATACATACAATGCTAGTTTGATAGCTTATAACTGGAGCTGGTTGAAGACTATAGTTTGCTAGTCTTCAGCCATAACAAGTCTAGGTAGCGGCAATAGTATTTGCTAACTATACCTGAAGCTATTGCAGGGATGCAATTATTAGTAACTTTTCCGCAGCCTATATTGCTTTGGGTTAAATACCGGTCTTTGAAAATGTAGTCTTTTGTGTTTATCTGATGAATCGATTAGTTATTAAAATAATCTACAGATTAATCGATTATTAAAATTATCCTTAGTTGCAGCCCTGGTGTATGGTGCATTTTAGAATACATTATGACTTATTGAGATTAACAATAACATAAATTTTCCGAATAAGATGCGGGAGCAAATAATGCTGAAGTTGGCATCAAGCCTGTCACATAATTTTGCAAGTCAGATTGGGCATTGGTTTAGGATGATACAGAGGTGATACCGACTCAAACCATAGCGGATAATTTTATTCTCATTAAGCAAATTACATTGAGCAAATTAAATATTGCTTTAGGGAGAAGGTCATTATTTGTATGAAATGGTCACAGCAAAGAGTTTTGTTTTTTTGCTTTAGTGTGTACATGGCTGCAGTCATACAGCTGCAGATAAGAGCAGAGATGTCACTTAGTTTTCATTCGTCAGATCAAAACTTCTTGCTGTAGGCTCATTCATGTGTTTTTTGCTGTACCCTCCTAGGAGAGTGAGAAAAACATGTAGACCAACCATATTATGTATTGTAGGTACTTGAAAGTTCACTACATACAAACACATACAGCCTTCATCCCCAATCAGTGCTCATATAATAGTATTATAGTCAATAGTAGTGTTCATGGTAGTCTAATGTTGCTTTTGCCTTTTGCTAATGACTCTTGTATAGTTTTGATGCAGCATAAATGCAGATACTGTCATGCAGTCGAGCCAGATGAAGTGAAAATGAACATCAGTGTCAAAAATTTAAGTTTCACAGGTCATTTCTCAAATAGTCTCATTTTTATCTTAAGAACTCTATTTTATGAAACAGTTTACAACATTTCAGTATCACTTGTAGGAAAAAAGATGTAACTGATTATGTTAAGTTATGCTTCTGACATATATAAATGAACTATTAACTAATTATTCAACAGTACAAGAATATAGAAAGGTTATGTTCAATCATATTTTGTAAAATATGCTATGCTGTTAGCTATATATATTATTTCACTTGTATGTATGTTAAAGATTTCTTAGTATATCTGTAGCGTTTTAGTTCCAGCAGTCTTTTATTCTGACTACTGAACAAAGTAACAAACTGCTGTCCCCCTGTCACAGTTCCCACCTTTCACCATGTCTCAACATATTTGTGTTCATAAAAACGTATAATTTAAACATTTTTATCCAGTGTTGACCACAACTTTAGTTTAACATCATAGCTAAAGCCCTATGTTTCATTTAGTATCAATTTCTTATAAGAACAGCATGGTTTGTACATTTGCATAAAGTAGAAAAAAGGTTCATTTTGAGTCCCCATGTCACGCAGCAGTAATTTAAGTATTTTTACCTAAAAAATGTCATTTCTGTAAACTGTAACATGTGTCAGGTGAAAGTACTTACTGAGACCTATTCATACATGTATTAAACACAGAGGTAAGTTATTTAGTTTTCAACACAGAGCTTACTGAACATGAAATATGTCCGTGTGTCACTAGTTGATCTGGCCCAGTATTTTTCGCTGTTTGACTCTGACATGTAGACATTCTTTTGTAAAGAAGATAAGATTAGAGGAGTATCTTTTATGTGTGTTTGGGCTCGGCTGTGGTGTATCAATGGTGTTTTGCATCATATTCACACATGCAACAAGCTCAGCATTTATGGCTAATGAGCCTGTTGGATATATAAGAAAAGTAGCCCTCAGCTTCACCCCATAAGTGTATCCATACTGTCTACTAATCTTTTAGAACATGTGAGGATGTGCATCTTGTTGGATGTGGTATTTGGAAAAACAGTTGGAAAATGCATTGATAGAAAACAGTTTCACTTCCTATGTGGGATTGGAGAGCTGGTGTTGTTGCTAGATACATGATTTAGTATACTGTATGTGTGGAAACAATGTGTGTCAGCTGGAGAGCTTATTAAATGCCTAGTTTTTAACTTGCTGAAATTGTGTGGGTGAACGGATGGCCGCAGGCATTCAGAACCAACATAGTCAACTTGTTCTGCAGTGTTAGAGCATGTGCGGGTGTTTATGTCGATAATGTACCATGTGCTACTGCTCCTCCATTTCCAATATTCATACAGCTCTGTCTTTCACTGCAACCATGGCAACAGAAAATGACAAATGGCAGAACTGTAGAAACACTCAGGTTGTGTTTGATGGGGAACTGCAGAGCTAGCTTTCTTGATGGAAACGGTGTCAAATGAGTGGCCTTCTTTTGGTGGATAAAACTGACTAATTTTTCTCTACATTTGGCAATGAACAATTATGCTTTTCAGTGCTATGTTTTAAGCTCAGTATGCAATGTCATTATAACGTGCATCCTGCTGAGAAAAATCTTTTTTTAATGCATCAGGCTAACGAGAAAGATATGCAATACACATGTTCAGTGAAATTAAATTTCGATGTGATTAGATGTGTTTTGAGGAAAGAAGTAAATTTCATGGAAATGATGCATTCAAAAAAAGCGGTTTCATTTTATCAAACCTTATTTTCTGTGTAGTGTTATATGAGGGCTGGGCTAAATAATGTGATTCTGTTGTCTACTTGGCAGTGACTGGTACAAATGTGTACATCATCAGCCAAGATTTCATAGTAAACCTGTCAGTGTTTTTAGGGCTGGGCGATATCTCCAGATTTTGAAATATATCGAGGTTTTTTCATATGCGATATACTAAGAGACTATATCGTTTATGTCGAGATAAATTATTTTGGGTTTACATTGTACTCCTTGCGCCGCTCCCTCTAAACCCCCCATATTACTCCTCTCCTTGTCTACCTCTCACTTGGCTTTATTGTGCCCCGCCTCTCTCCATATCAAAGCACAACCCACCCCACTCTCTTCAACTCACACCTTCGACCAGTCTGTTTGATCTTGAGTCCTGGGCTGAGTCGGTGCTCCAGCGGAGGCGGCCCGACGCTGGGGCCGAGCCGGGCTGATCTATGGGCCAACCGGGGCTCAAGCCGTGGAGGAAAAAGGATGGAGCTGTTAAGTGAAGTTACAAGGATTTAATGAGAAAATAAGGAAGTTTGGTGCTAGCGAATCTTAGCTAATTCGCGTCCACTACATCTGCTTAAGAGGATCTTCATGTATTTACCTGATATAAAATAAGGCTTTTATGAGGTGTTTCGACTACTTTGACTCATAGTTTAAGCCCTTTTTTCCCCCTTCTGTCAGATCAGAAAAGCAGTTTGTGATTGTACATAAAGTCACTGACCCATCCATTACATTGGTTACATGTCTCGGACGCAGAGCCGGGAAAACTACATCTCCATAGGTTCATAGTGGAAGTAACGTTTCGTACAGGATTCTGGTTAGTTAATGATACTCGATCTTCCCACTACACTGCCATCTATAGGCTTGGTGAGTGCTATTGAGAGTATAGATATACAGGGCCATATAAATGCAGAATTTCCCAAAAATGATCACGTCTGCGCAGCTATGCACATTTTGTTATGCTGTAAAAGAACATTATTTTCCACATATTTGTTGTGGAACAAGTTCATTTAATTAATATTTTATGTTTTTTCATGTACATGTTGATATTGTGCTGCTTTCCATCAATAAAAAAGTGCCTATATGGCAGCTGGTACCTGTGAATTTGACCTAGAACTGTCTTTTTGGTATTAGTTTGTAGAAAAATAATATATCGAGATATTTATCGTGTATCGCCATTCTGCTAAAAAATATCGACATATGATTTTTGGTTCATATAGCCCAGCCCTAAGTGTTTGCGCTTTAAAATCTATCTTTAGTCAACTTGTAATGTCTGTAATGTAATGTCCCCTATCTGTTTCGACTGTTTCAAGCCAGGGGGTGTGTTCGGGCTGTCAAGTTGATTCTGAAGCCAGAAGTGATAGAAGTTGTATTCAGATAGAAGAGCAGGGCTTTGGGAAGTGTGTTAATGCTAAATGCTGTTTAATTGACAAACTAACACCATAAACAACATTAAGTAATTGTGTAGTCATTTCACAGTCATGTAAGTTTCAGTTTTTGTTGATCAAAAGAAGCATCTAAAGTCCCAACAGGCAAGCTACCTGTCAAAGACACGTCGTTCAAAGCTCAACACAGCAGAAACAGCAGATTAGGGCTGCAACTAATGACTGCCTCAATTGTCGACTAGTCATTGACTACTGTAACGATTTGCTTACTAGTCAGATTACAAACTGCAAAACAACAATTAATTTATATTCATTGCAGTATTACTGTATCGTCTGACTGGATGCTGGAAGGATAGACGAGGGTCTATTCCACACTGGTTGCTTTATTTGAAGAATAGTATTGGTTACTGTTGGCCTTAACTGCTGAAATAATAGAAAGAAAATGGGAAACTTATCTGATGGCTCTGTCTCACTCATTCACTCTTTTCCTGCTCTCACCTCTTTTGCACACACCTGCTCACTGGCTCCGCCCCCATACCTTTCTCATCCACCAACCTATCCATCATAGCCCTGTCTTCTTAAAGCTACACAAATGTTATCATGCAGTTCAGACAAAATGACAACATTACTCTTTAGACTGTAATGATCCTTCAGACACACATACAATGATAGACTAGACACTACTAGCATGGGAGCTATCTATTTTACAAGGTGCATCTAAATCTAGCAAAACGTGCTTCCTCTGCAAATGGTCATGCATAACAGAAGTGGTCCTATAGTACACCAGGCTCAGCTTACAGATGTGGCATATGACAGTTTTGTTGGTTATGTCGCATACGAAATGTTCCCAAACTTTGGACTGCTTGTTACGCGTAGCCTCACATCAGCTGGCTTATACCGCTGCCCCTTCTGTTCACTGTCAATAGTGCGCATGTGTCATCAATGTATCAAAGATTTGGGGAAAAGTGACATTAGGATCAGAATTCACTTTGTTGTCCTCTGGAGGAAATTTGTCTTGGACTTCAGGGTCCGTCAGTTACAGCAGTTAAAACAAAAAACATACATACCCTGGATACATACATCCAGTCACATCAGCACAGTTAAGGACAATAATTGACAACATAAACACCACTTATCAGCCTACTGTGGTGTCAGCATTGTCGAGGTATTATTATTGCACTAAGTCCTGCAGAAATTGTACTTTTGAGTAAAGTGACATGAGCATTAAGAGCATACGTACCTACTTGATGTCTAAATTTTAGCTACTTCAACTGGCTATGGTGAAAGCTTGTTTACATGGGATTACATACAGCGGGATACAAACAATGACTACACCAACAACCCGTCATTAAATTAGTAGTAGACTAATTTTGCCATTGACTCGTTGTTGCATCCCCATGACAGATAAGACTTTTGTTGGCCCTAAAACATTAATGCAGCAATAAATTATTTAATGAAAAGCAATATTACACTAACATTGACTTCACTGTGGAATTACCATCCATGCACCTTGGTTAAACTACACCTTCAGGACACAAATATATAGGTTTAGATGAAAAAGAATAGGGTATTTTGATATTTCTCTTATTGCCTGATCTAATATGTTCAGAATGTACTGCTTCTATATTGATATTTAACATCAGTTCAATACTGACTCAAACAGCTGGATTTGGTGTTGTATGTATTTTATTTGTTACATTTTGTTGGAGAGCAGTGAATAAGGCACGCATGATGTGTTTTCAGACATAAAATCGTAAGTCCCGTATCTTCCACACTTTGAGGCATATTGCTTATTAAAGCTATGTGCTTAGAAATGTGTTGCAGATTAATAGATGCTGATAGGACATTTTATCAACAGAAGTAGACTGTGACAGTGGTCGATGGCGGCATACCCTCTTCTGGTAACACAGGCAGATAAATCCTGTAACAAGGCTGTACACGTAGTCCTAGACCTGGATTTCCAACCAGTAACAAGTCTGTATACAGGGACGCTCTGTATCCCAGAGCTAAATCTAGTCCTCTTGTACTGTTTCTGTCACTTTCACTGGATAAATAATGCAGTCCAATGGAATAATAGGATTAATTGAGTTGTTGATGTTGTTGTGTTTTACTTCAGTCATCTTGACTCCACTTTGGTGTTGTTATCAGGATGACGGTCTCTGCTGGGCTGTAATTGTGGCAGAATAAGGCCATTCGAGCTAGCTGCTTATGCTCTTAATTCAGTAGCTCCCTTGCTTGCATCATATCCTATGTGCTAAAGTGTATTCACATCTACTGTGTATAACATTGCTTTTCTTATGCTAATCAGTGGTCACAAATAAAAGTAAGTAGAGTTGATGTTTATTTTCTGTTCACCTCTAATTTCCTGATTTTTCATCTCTATCTGTGAGCAAGCTAATGGTTGATTAGCCACCATTCTTATGGTTTTAGCAAATAAATTTGTACGTGGGTGTTCAGAGTGTAAGCTCCAATGTTCTAAGACAAATGCTGAAGCAATTAGTTCTCTGGAAATAACTTATTAATGCAGTGAATGATGTCTTCTGTATTTTATGTGCAGTAGATGTATGTTATATTGTACATTTAACTTGGATTTTGATGCTTTTATTTTGGAAAGAAAAAATCATTCAGATGCTTGTCAATATCAAATCTAATGCGAATTTTAATTTTGGGCAAGGTCAAGGGCGTCAAACGATACGTTTAAGACAAATATTACACATAATTGGAAAGGTCTAAATGCCAACTTAACCATACTCAAAGGGCAAAATTTAGTTTCAGATATTTTTAAAAGAAAAATATCAAAAACTACTGTCACAGATGGATAAAAAAAATAACTTCTGTTTTATTGCTTCTCATAAATGAAGTTCCTCTGACTCTTTCATCCTAATATTTATTCACTGTACACCTTAAACCCTCTATTTTAGAACCTTATAATTGGTTGGAGAATTTTTTTTATCATACTTAAATAGCAAATTTTGAAAAATGGCAGTCATGGATGGACAACAAAAGTAAAATTAAGCATTTTTATTTCAATTATCAATATCGCATATTTTTTTTTTTAATTTTTTTTTTTTACAATATTTATAACATACAAATAATATTATATTCAAATGTATTTTGCATAGATATATGCATTTACAAATTTTAAACAGTATTTAGTAATATGAATATATGTAATATATTTAATATACTAGTCAAATATCAATGTATTTGGAATAAACTTAGTTTACTGACAGTTTATAAAATGAACCCAGAATGATGGCAGAAAAATGTCACTCTCATTTCAAAATACATTTTTTTCCTGAAAATATAAGTAATTACCTACCTAAAAATATAAGTTTGGCATAGATTATTGTAATTACATTTTTTTGACCAGATCTTAACCTTCCCTTGACTTCGCCTGTTTCTCAAATTTATTTTTGTTCATGCAATGTAAATGTAATACTTTAAATGTGGTTGTACTTGGAAAGACTGACAAAAAGTGTCATTTAGATGTAACGTGCCCAATTCCAGCAATTTGTAAGATGACTGAACAGATATACAGAGTTGTCATTTATTGATCATGAATTATTTGCTATCTGTCAGTGTAGCCTAGATGTTGTTTCAGAAATTATTTTTACCTATGTTGACATAGCTACTGTTTACAGAACACAAAGCAGTGGTTATGTCATTTATATTGCTACCGTTTTCCCACTACAAACTACTGTTGTTGATGCTGTTGTGATTATTACTACTATTACATTGTCCTTTCAATATGCAAGTCTGTTGACCTCTTTTGCTGCAGATTTCACCACTGCTTGTGTCGCCACCATTTTTCCATAACTAGAGAATCAAAGATATTTTGTACCTGTGGTCAGAATACATGTTCTAACCATGTTGAAGTGTGCTGTCATGAGTCTGATATAATTTGAAGTAAAGGGCCTAAAAGGTAATCCCTCGTTTCATAAAAGGTGGTGGTTGAGGGGAAAAACAATGCACGTTATTTTTGAATATTGCATTTGATACAGTAGTAGCTTGACTCCAACAGCTTTCTGGGTGTTGTCAAGTTAACTGTACTCCCAACATATCTCGTAGATTGCTTGGTAAATTCTTAACATATTTATGGCAAAATCTTGCAGCACTTTCACTATTGGGGTTTTAGAGAAAATATATCTGCACAACTTGCTTGCTTTTCAGATTCTAGTTTTGTTTATAAGAATGCCTGTCATTTGTCTATAGTTCACCTACTTAGGCAGGATTGTACCTCATGGGCTACAGGCTTTTTTGTTGAGCTGTGCAAAGTCTGTTCAAATATTATCATTGGATGATTCTTTACTTCTGTGGGAGTAGAATTGAATAATAATTCATTGGATATGCAAGGGTATTTGCATTTGTATATCCACATGTACTGTTACGTTTTCTTTTTGCGGTGTTGTAGATGTGAATAACAACACCGCTTATAGAGCAAGTAGCACATCCTGCTGCATGCCAAAGGGCCAAGGTGGAGCTGTGCACTATGATGGTTCATGTCATTTGATGAAAGCACAGTATATCATTTCAAACCCTGCTCTATTGCAAATGGTACATTTTTTGTCTTTTGAACATTTTACGTTCTTCCAGATGCAGAAGAATTCAATAAAGGCAGCAAACAAACATTAGGGAGAGTGAATGTGAGGCAGTGGAATAATTGTGGTGAGGAATTGTTTGTATGGAAGTTCAAATATATTAAGTATTGCAATGAAATATGTTGTGGTTGTCTTTAAACTCTTCTGTTTCACTGCACAGTCACTGTACCATGATACAGGATTGCATGTTGTAATATAAGGCTGGCTATGTAACCCTAGGCCAACCGTTTAATTAAAGTGTTAAATCATCATTTATTGACATTTTAACATGTTTATTGACACTTATTAGCATATGGCAGTGGATTCTTAAAGTCTGAATAGATTGTTTTAAAGAATTCATTCTGAACTGCATTGTTATAAGAATGCCATTTATTTTCAGTCCAGCTACATCAGCGATAACGTCCTGGTCTCAGGATGAAAAGCTTAAATTCTATGGAAAAACTTCCTTCACTGTTGCACAGCGGAGCTGAGATACAAAACCTTTATTGCTCATGCTGTATACTGAGAGTACATGCAAGTTTCAGGTTGAGGCCAGCATTTGAAAAACCATATCTCTTCAATGTGAGGATTTTTTTTCCCCTAGTCCAGAGAGCTTGTTACCTTGACAACAGCAGAGGATTGGTAGCAAGGCAGGCAGGGAGCGAGAGAGTGAGCGTGTGAGCTGAGCTTGCTGGCTGTGCTGAACAAACAAGCACTGTCGCTAACTGTGTCACGAGTACTGCTGCCTTCTCATTGCAGCCCTTATCCCTTTCCTTCTCCTCCTCCTTCCCTCACATCCCTGCCTTCATATAATGCCAGACATTTATTTAGCTGCCTTGTTGTTAAACTGCTATCCACCCATCTATTGCTGTCTGACAGGCTTATCTTTTATGTTTGTTATCTTGGTATGTTTTTTTTCCCTCTGCATCTTTTTTCACGCCTTCTCATCCTCTGCATTTGCCTTTTATTGCCTCCCAATTTTATCCTCTGCACTAATGCTGAAACCTGCAGTAGTGTGTTTCGCCTTTTAAATAAACATTCGGATAGAGCTGCCGGTGTGCTTGGTGTCTTCAGCGGTTGGTCATGCTGGAGATATGGAGGATGTGTGTGTTGTGGTCCCTCCCTGCAGAAGCCAGGCCTTATCAATAATGTAGATGTTTTTGAGGGGGAGAGGTGTGGTGTGCCTCTCTTTTTCTGTGTATCTCCTCCCCCTGGCCCATCTCTCCCTCCCCTGACTGTCTCCCCACACCCTCCAGCGTCAGGTTTCCCCTCCAGTGTTTGCGCATAGAAGAGCAGATGACTGAATCTAATTAGTGAAGATATTACAATAAGCTCTGTTACCTGATGCTTCACCACACTGCAGGCTGAACCCCGGCTGTCATTTTGAGTCGCTGTTGCTTCCTATTGTTTCTTTGCTTTAGTGCATATACTTAATATACGTGTGGACTCTGTAGGGTGGACACCACACTGAATTTTACTAAGTGCTGTGGAAATAGTCGACCTTACGCATGCACTGCTTACTCATTAAATCAGTTTGCAGGTATCGGTTTTGTAGAACAAAGGTATTTTGAATTATTTGGTTTGTTTAAAAAAAAAAAAAGCTTTCTCTAACTGAGTTTTCTTTGATCAAGCTAAGCGCCATGGCACGCTAGTTGTGTCTGAGATTATGCACCAACATTTCTAATCCTCTGCTTAGTCTGTCCAGCACATGAACTCCTCCTCCAAATTCAGCTAGCTTGCCTTGTGTGTTAGAAATTGCCCACAGCGCTTCATGTGTCCATATATAATGTGACTGTGCTTTCGGACACACCACTTAGTGTTGTTGTTTTGGGTCCTTTTTGAGCAAGCCCTGATCTATTCTCTGATACAACAGTAAGTCAGCCGACTAAAATAACGCTCCGTACTCACGAGGGTCATTGTATGTTTGGGTTATATACTGTAGGTGTTGGCCTTATGGTCCAGATTTCCCAAAGAGGCAGCAGTGATATTTGTGTGTAAAAATGGAAGCTCTTACTGTAATTACTGTAGATGCTGAATGACGGATAAGCAAGACAACAGATGCTGTGTTCTTAAGCTAGCATCCAAGCCCTGTCTCCTCCTTCATCCGCTTTTGCACACTCATAACCATGTTTCATCACAGGTTATCCACACGGAACCTACTCCCCAGTCTGTCTTTGTACAATAGGACAAGTTCTGAACTTAATATGCATCAAAGGCCAAATATTGGTAGTTTTCTATTCGTCAAGTAAATTAGTAAATGAATTGATGATATACCAGGTGAATTGGTGCATAATTGCTTATTTCCTATAGGTTATACACTTTCATATTCCATCATACTATGCATCAAGATCAGCTGTAATGCTTCAGTAGGCAGCAAATTATGTTCTACCAGCTGTGCAGTGTAGCGTGTATTAAGTGGGAACTCTTTCAGTGCGTCTAGCCTAGACTAAAGACAAGTTCCTAGAAAATATTAATTGGGTTTGAGGAATGCCTTACACTTTGAGGCTTTTAGGGTGGTTTATGGTGTTTACACAACTAACAATAGATGCATTGTTGCAGTTGTAAGACTATACTCTTCAGCTGAATCATATTTTCCTGTTCAGTATAAAGCTTCACTATTGTTTCCTTATTTATCTGTTAGTCTTCAACATCTGACTATCAGAAAATTTGTTGGCATGAGTTGACACATAATTTCGGTCACGCTCAAAGTGTGTAAGGGGAGTTTTTTTTTTTTTAGATTTTCAAAAACATCTCAACGACGCTTTATGATTCATCCATCGCCACAAACAAGTCAACCAGTTTGAGAATGAGAAGCCACCATCTCTGGCTAGCTAAGTTAATTAAGCTGTGTGACACTCTGGTATTCTTGGGTCTAGGAGGGATTATGACTTGGAGGCGTTCAGCTCCACAGAGGGCTCTGTCCTCGGTGAGCCTGTCTTAGGACACCTATATTGACAGAGTGTAGCCCCAGTGTAGTACTGACATTGGAGCATTCAGAGGACGATGACTTCCATATATGTCCTTCATACGCAGGTTGAGGAATTATCAATAGCCCATATTAGTGTCTCAATGAATTTCACAGTTAAAATAGCAGGAAGAAAGGTGAAGTTCAGGCCTGTGTGTTCTAGAGACATCATGCTGTGTTCAGATGAGGTAGAAAAAAGTGAACACTGGACTTCACAAGCCTCCGTCAACTCTGGTGTCTGTCATTTAGGTGGCAATTCAAATAAACACCACGATACACTGTGAAACCAACAGAATCTAAAAGTATGTGATAGACTTCTGAATGATGCCAGGGAGTATGATCAATAATTACTATCTTCTATCCTGACATGAATGTTTCTGCCAAAATACTTTAATAACGACTATGACGAACAATCTCTGGCACATTTTGTCTGTCTTCGAGTTTGACACTCATTTTGCCTGCCTCTACTCTGCCTCTAAGACTCAGACCCTGACTTTTTTTTAACTGAATCTAATCATACTTCTAAGCAATGAGTACTAGTCAGTCAGAGGCAAAATGGGAACAGATATTTACAAAATATAGGTGGGGGCTGCTGGTATGCTCCTTGATACCATTAGACTAATTGAGTGGCTACTTTGAGACTAGAGCCCGACGATTAATCGGGCTGAATATACCGTCTCACCGATTGAATCATCGGTCAATATTTAACTACTGTGTTAAGTTTTTTCCTCCCCAAAGAGTCTGTCGCTCGCTGCTCCTTTGTGTCTGTGTCTTGTTTTTATTATTCATGCAGCTTGACTAATTTGATCACTAACTTAAAGTTCATTTCAGACACTCAACCAAGAACCAGGTGGTCTTTCTTATGAACTGACAGACATTACCTATACTGCAATGCATCCTAGAGATAGGATCAACCGTTGCTTGGTGTGCATGGGTATTGTTGCTACAGCTGTTGCATCTTTGCTCTACATTATCTGTCAGTGCAGTGTCATTCTGCCTTCGAGTCCGATCAAGCGAAAGTGAACATCAACATGACAAAGTAAATTTACATGCATCATTTATCAAGTGGGCTCATTTTTTAGCTGAATATCTTTATTTTATGGAACTGTTATCCTTTTGAAAATACCACTTGTAGAAGAAAGTTACAACCAATTTTATCGAGTGTACTTTTTACACCAAAGTTATGCCTCAGACAAAAATATAGCTAGAATTTGACACTTAATATTATATGTAAAAAAAAACGAATAAATTTGAAAATGTACTCCATCTGTTGATTATGTAGATGATTAAGTTTCAAGTATTAGATTTTTATTTTTTTTAGATATTATTGAGTTCGAACATTTGTGAGTTGCTTAAAAGGCCCTGTCTATGTGTTAGTATTAAATACATTAAATAAATTATTGTGATTATATCTTGCTTGTTATTTAAAAAATAATTCTACTTTTTGGGTGATGCATACAATGGTAAAGAGTCATCCACATGTTACTATGGCAGCCTGTCCACATGTTACCACATTCTCATGTCAATAAAACGGAGACTTTTAAATATTTTACTGAAATTCATTTTCATCAGAGTTAAACATAATATCTAAAAGGCTTTGTCATACTTGATATCAGTTTCTGTCGAACCACGTTTTAAATGTTTGCGTAAAGCTTAAAAATTTGGTGTCCATTTCAAGTCCACGTGCTAAAGAACAGTAATTTGACATTCTTAACTGAAACATTTTATGTCCCCAAATGTTATACATAATGTTAAAGTCCTTATGAATACCTACTCAAATATCGCTAATACATGCATATATGTTTCCCTGCTTACATGACAGAGGCTGTTGAACACGAAATGTGTCCATGTGTTACCACCTGATTGGATGCCTTCTCTACTAAGGTGATTTTCATTTCTCTGCAGTCATAGTCCTGTATCCAAAGCAGACTTTGGTTCTGGTTGAAGGTCGATGTTTTAGTTGAGGTGGATCTCACTTACGCCATTGTGTTGTGCATCTGTCAGTGCAAATACATAGATGACACAAAGTACCTGATAGTGCACAGTACTGACTCACAGATGGCTGTTCCTTACAAATATATATCAACACCTTTTAACACCATGATTGTGTTTAAGTGCATTTGAAAACACTGACAGTATTTTGGCTGTTAAATAACAGGGGTAGGTCAAGCTGTAGATGAAGAATTACATTTGCAGATATGTTGTCATGGTGATGCGGAGGTAGAAATTTTCCTGTGATTATTCATTATCATGCAGAATATTTGGCCTTGAGTGAACACAGCATGAAGAAAACTGTTGCTCCAGGGCTAGTTTAAATGATTTATTATTTAATAAAATTAAATATAAATTTTATCAGACATTTGGCCATTTATTTCTGACCTAGTCATTTATGTTAGTGCTCTAAATGTGCCCATTGAACTGGGTGTATAGATGAGATGAGCGTGTTGATCTGTGGGGAACCACAGGTTCGAGATGTAGTAGTTTTTATTTAATAAACTTGCCTCTGATACAGTTTATTCCTTTACTTCTTGGTAAATTCCTCTGGAATTTTCAGTTGAATAACCTCTCAGCTGGCATTTCTGTTTCTGCACATGAAATTTGACACCATGTCAGCATGGTCCTATTGTTTATCTGTTGTTTGGTAACCCACTTCAATTTTGTGATTCTATGATTCTCGGCATGGCAATGTGATGGTAAGGCTATTGTATTAAAAAAAATACTAATATCTCCCAAAATATTGGTCCTATTAACTTGCCATTCTTGCAAGTCTCTTCCTTGACCAAAAATACATAATTTTGCCTAACAGCAGCAGTCACCTCTCATTTTGCGCGATACCTAAGATACAGAGTCCACTTCTGTTTTATAATATAGACATAACGGAGATATAAAATTAAGTGTTCCCGCAATGACTGAAATCGGGCTGTAACATGAAATGACTGATGAGCAAAGTGTTGAAAATAATTCAATAATAATATCTTGGTATTTGCTAGAGCCTGAGCAATATGAGATTTTTGGGGCCGATACCAATATTGGGGACTAACAAAAGTTATCTGATATATTGGCTGATATCGGATATGTTGGCTGATACCCGATATATCGGCTGATATATAAAATAAGAACATTGATATACACAGGATGTAATGGGGCTATATTAGATAACGGTGGGCATGTGAATTAGGGATGTAAACAATTAATCAACTATTGATTAATTGGCGATAAGAATTTGCTTGATTAAATTACATTAATTGTCAGTTAATTGCCGTTTTCCGCGGCTGTGTTTGTGTCACAGCACCCGTCTCTAAACTCGGCCTCGTTGCTGTCTTTGAATATTGGGGGCAGTTGTCCACCTGTCCACATGTGTCCGAAGGCTGCCGACTTGTCTGCGCTGCGACTCCGCACCCGGGATAGTCATGGAACCGGATCTTAGCATTGATAAATGGCTTTAGGGACATGGTGCAGCACAGCGTTTCCACTGGTACAGGTTTGCATCCTTACCGCCAAACATTCTATCCAAAAAAACAAATCATCACCGTCGCATTAGACTTACTATAAATATGTATAATATATAACAGACCAGGACAAATGTCCTGCCCCCCCAAATGAACATTTGTAAAGGTTTAGAAGGGAAAAGATAAATGAGCATAAAGTTTCACTTTCGCTTCTGTGGGGGGACGGACAGCACCGCCCCGTGCATGCGCGCAGTTACTGACCGAAACGCAGGTGTGTGCAACACCCCCACCCTGGCCCAACTGCGTACATGCGGCTGAGTCCCCCACACGCACACACACTGACCGAAACACACACGCGTGCACCCTACCGATCGAAAGGCATTCACCTGTCGGCCGAACATGTGCTCGTGGGGGGTGTCAAATATCCTTCCATCATGTCAGAAAAAAGTCAGAAATGTCCATTTCTTCTAAAATGCCCCTCTTCAGATCCATTGATTTTATTTTATTTCTCTTCAACTCCATAAATGTCATTGCCTGAACTGTATCCAATGGTTCAATTAATCCACCATTAAGGAATATGACATGCATTTTTCATGAAGTATATAAACAATATTTAGCTTTTATTCTTATAGACAGTATTGAAGGAGGAATTGAGGTTCTCAGGAAAACCGCCGCTTATCAATTAATCGTTAATCGATCGATAAGGTCAACCAACTAATGATTAATGAATTAATTGATAATTTGCATCCCTAATGTGAATAAACAGTTGCATAAATCTTTGTTTATCTCACAAAGGAAATTTACATAACTCTATTACACTGTATAATAGTCTTATATTTAGGGCAGCAACTATTGAATATGTTTGGTAATCGAGTATTCTGTTGATTCTTTTTTATCAATTAATCGATAAATCCCATATTTGTTTTTTTTTAACTAGCTCAATCAAGCAATGGGGTTCGGAAAAGGCTAAGGTATTTTGAGGTGTGTGTGTGAGTGCGTCCACATGCACGAATGGATGAAAAGTGATGTAGCTTAATAATTACACTATCTGAGTGAGATTGTGGTACATTGGCTAAAAATAATAACACATAAGGCTACATTCTAACAGGCGCTAGTATTCATCACTTAGCAATACCCCACTTATAATAGCATACCTTCTAGAGGGTCCAAGTTACTTGAGGAAGTGCTGTTGATGTGTGGATGTTTTCGGGTCAGGTGTTGCAGCATGGATGCAGTAGTACAGTGGTAGGCCAATGCTATTTTGCAGTGCGCACACTGCACTGTGTTGTCTGCCATACGCAGCATAAAATGATTTTGATTTTTCTTTTTGTATGCATGCCACTACTTTTCGCCATTTCCACTGACAGTGGAGCATACAGCACTGCCGAAGATCTTAAATCTTTGAAATATACTGATGTACACTACGTGAGTTAAAACAGTCTGTGTGAAACAATGATACCAGAGGCACAAGAGTGATATGATAGCAACAAGATGAACTTTGACATGAATTAAACGAATCTTCGAGGCAATGAATCTCCCTCGAACATTTTTTTGTACTCGAATTATTCGAAGAATTGTTTCACCTCTACTTATATTAGACTAGTATATGACCCGTGGGGAACCATGGGTTGTAGATGTTGTAGTTTTTATGCTGGGAAGAACAGACTTTTGGGAAAAGATGTGAGTCTATTGTGGGAGATAGTGCTCCGTGATTTTCGGAGCTGGGGATGGGGGTGGGGAAGTGGTCTGTGATTGTGAAAGTGATACGGAATATGCATTACTATTCCTCTAACTCTCCAGGCAGCACAGACACACAAGAGCAGCGCAACAGAATCTCAGCGCAGCAAAAAAAAGTTAATCGGTTACATATTGACTGACGTTGATTGATCGGTGATACCCTGTAGTCAGTCAGGTTCTAGTATTTGCAATAGAAGAGTGCAAAAGGTACTTTATATATTACTGGCATGCCCATTATATGATGATCCACTTTTTGTTTTTGCCATGGGTACTGGCCTTTAATTGTCCAGGCTGTCACATTTGTAATGTTTTGTCTTATTTGTGTATCAAATGATGATCTGTCCAATTTACCCCAAGAATCACCAAAATACCTCCATTTTATTACACAAAAATAGATGAATAATAGGGCTGCAACAGTTTTGGAAAGTTTGGGTCTGCACTGTCATCATTTTCTTTTCTTTTTTTTTTTAAATGCTATTATGTATTTCCATTTTGTGCAAAAGAAACAAAATATTCTCAACGTAGAAAATAATTGAAATGTGTTAGTCTTTCAGACCCTCATTTCACTACCTTTGATGAATTGCTTCTTTACTGAGAACTTGGTTATAAATGCTGACATATCTGCATCACTAGAAAAACAGTTAACAGCTTTTCTAAATGATACACTGTTGTTTTAATTGCATTTTATGTGGAGAAGATGCTACAATACTAGCACACTAGATGCTGATAATGGCACCAAAACATCATATATCCGTTATGCATAGTGTCACAGGACTGCTTACCATGCTATGGTTTTAGTTTGGGGGTTTTTTTCTTACAGTAGGTTGAAATTCATAAATAAATACTAGTCCATGGGTTTCTAATATTGAACCATTCATCCATTACAACTACAGTGTTTCTTACTAATTAACAAGACTCTTTTATTAATTTTCTTATTTTAGTTTTTTTAATGAATCAAAAGTGTTTTTACAGAACTCAGACCTGCAGTTTGTCTGAGGTCAGAAGCTGGACACGCAGCTCACGGAGTTACTGTACTTTTTTGAAATCTGAGATTGTCATTTTGTCAGTCATTGTTTTGTCAGCAGTAGTGAATTACCATGCAACAGTTTACAGGTTAAAGTGCACCAACCAAATACTTTAGTTGGAGACAGATATTCATTCGTAATTTTGCAAAAAAAAAAAAAAAAAAGCAAAACAAATATGCTCATTGTTAAAGCAAACACAAAATTTCAGTTTTCTAAATAATACACAACCTGCACTTTTAAAGTGCTTATTTCCAGAAAAACAGTTTGTCCTCCAGCTAATATGGTATTATTCTCTCCCGAATCAAAGTTTTATGTTTCTGCAATTCAGATGCTTTGCAGAAAACACTTATTTGTTGCTCTTAAGTCTCTATAATAGTAATGAAAACCCTGGAATGGTAGCTGAGTAGGAAAGTTTTTGTAGTGCTGTTATTTATTTAATGACACAATCAGTACAGTCCCTTTTAGAAGTAGACCATATCATAAAAGAAACTAATGTTGTCCACAATCAATGCTTCACATCCTAAAGATTAGCTTTAAATATCTGAATTTGCACTCAGTGATGAAGTGCTGTTTATTCTCTCTGGGTACAATTTTTGGTTTGACACTTGTGAGGCTTTGAAGACTGAATTGTCTTGGTTCTTCTGCACCCAAACCTTGTTGAGGGTAATGTTATGTTTCCTGGCTGGATTATTGCAATCCCTCAATCCTTTCTTTCCCGCTGGGAAAACCCCACAGGTTCCGCTCCAATACAAACACGATGTCTGTCTAACCACCACCGTCTTTACCACTTAGGACATCCAAGTGGGGTCTGGCCTTAATCCTGCTCTACACACCCACCTGCCACCCTGTCTGTAGTATCTGCCTTTGCTTCTGTTCTATAAAACCTTTGCACCAGTCCTCTATGTTATGCTGTAGCAGTGATGAAAATAAGAACTTACACATAATATATTGATATATTTATTGTATGCATCTGTAGGTAGTGGAGTCAGCTGTAGTTGACATCTGTATGTAGATGCTGTGTCTATGAAATGAAGTTAAAACTTGACAGTTTGTTTCTGCTGACTGTTGGTCTCCTGTCCCCCTTGATAACTTAAAACCACACTGATGGAACAAATGTGGGTTCAGCTGAGGTGGGGGGATGGTACCAGTATAGCTCAACACAGGGCCTCTGTTAAATACCCTCCTATGTCCCGCCTCCTAAATCCTGATAAACCCTTGTCCTCATAGTTGGGAGGGGTCAGTGGGGAGGGTAACCAGCCAGAAGGGTTAGGAACGCAACCCTGAGTGGGGGTGGTGGGCTGGAGCTGGTCGGGCAGGGCTGTTGTGTGCCTTGTTTTGCTACTGATGGTAGACCAGATATGGAAATGTCCTTTGAGGGTAGCCATGTTCAATACACTCCAAGGGTCTGGCCACTACTAGCTCAGCTTGTTTTGATTTTGCAACGGTTTAATGTGAAATAAATTTTGGTATCTGTAATTTATGTTTATTCAGTTATTTAACATGTCTCGAAGAGGCCTCTGCATTTACACTACCGTTATTTTCCATTTAACATTGAATTTATATTTCTAACCAGAAGAGTCAAGTAACAAAGTATAACTGTAAACTACAAAATTATGGTGAGTCTGTAATTGAAATAACACTGTATAATAGGACAGTTTCATAAGTCTTCTAAAATATTGCATTTGTCATATATTTGCTGCAAGTAGTAAGAATGATGAAATAATAAGAGGTGATATATTAAAACTATAGAACGCATTGTGTTTGTGATGCAGATGCTGAAAATATTTTACATTGAAAGCATTTCGGTCCTAGCCAAACTGCACCACACCCTCTGGAATGCACTTTTCTGACCTTACCTTGGTCAGATAGTTTTATCAAATCATGTTTATTTTGACATAGAAATGGTATCTTCTGTCAACATGCAAGTGCCTCAGCTGAATTATCAAATCTCATTCAGTTCATATTTTTGAGTAAAATAATTGCCTCAATACATACATGACTGTTTTAGTCTCTTACCTGTAGCTTTGAGCAGATGTTATGTAGACTCATTGGCATCATTATTAAATTGTTTTCTTATCTTCGCTTCATATTCACACACCATGAAATACAGGCTACTAACTAGAGTTGAACACAAATATTGAGTGTATTGTTGGTATAGAATTTCAAGCTGGAACTCTTACTCATGTACTCTCATTCTTCTTATGACTGTTTTTGCATCACATGGAGAGGTAAATTGTCACACATTTGATACATCTGCTAATTATGTTTATTGTGGATAAAAACAACTTTCAGTACCAGGTCTTGATTCTGTGTTTAGGGGACAAATAAAGCTGGTCAAAGACCTCTGTATACTGTCTGTCAGCTGGACTCTCAACTGATCCAGAAAGGGTAGCCATGACCCTCTGCATCCACCCAAATGCACAGCCAATGTAAGGAATGTTCAAATGCTTGTACTAATGCTTGGTTTTGTTTTCATCTTGTTTTTTCAGGATTCTGTGGAGTTTGCTGCAGCAGGTGTTTTCTAGTTGGATTTTAGCCCACTGATATTCTCCCACAGCCATGGAATCGGTATGTTGATGAATAATGTTTTTAAAAAATTAACTATCATGCTGATGGTGCTGCTCAGTCCTTTGTGGCTGCTGTGTTTCTCATGATTATTTTTAAACATTTAATTTAATGTTGTGCTGGAATCATGGTGCTTAGTGTGTTATATCATTGTGTGTATGTGCATGCCTGTGTGTGGGCAGTCTTCCTTGGTTTACTCATTTCTTACCCAACACAAGACAAATGTTGGATTAGCGAAGTGATTCTCAGTAAAGAAATAAAGGAGTTTATGTTTCTAGAGCATCTTGCTTCATAGTGTGTTGTAGAAAATATGTAGTCCTTAATGCTATGACAAGTTGACTTTATCTTGCTGTCACAATCGTGACATGTGCATATCAAGTTGCTGAAGTTGCTCTTTCAACCACATAGCAGACTATTCTGTATGCTGTGCATATTTGTGTGTTTTAAAGTAGAGCCAGACTGTGTATGAGTGTATGTGAATGCATATGAGAACATAGTGTATACCACAAGCACCAGGCTCTATCTTTTATTTTCGGTCATGCAGGAGACTGTGTGCAGAAGTTGCTTGTACCGACAGGCAGGCTGAAAGAAAGCACAGCCGCATTGAGCTCTATCCAGTGGAATGCATGTATTACAAATGGAGCTTAGTGCATGCCTAACCTCTGCCTTCCTGTCCCTTTGTCAAGGGCTGTGTGTGTGTCTGATAGAGACTGGAAAGTAGGTCACAGCCTCTGTAGTGCACAAACTAGCATGTGTCCAACAAAGTGCCCTTTTTACCCGTTCTCCATTTCCCTCCCACATGTTTACACACACATATATACATACTGTATATGTTTCTATATTGCTAGGTAATGTAACTCTGGCTTCATATCCTGATCATGTTAAATTCTGGTTCATGAGTCTAAGGACAATTTATCTTAATGTGATTTTAAATAGTATGCACAGCATATGATCACTGGAGTCATACTGTCATTTGATGGTGTTATGGGATCCAGGGCCTAATGTTTTTGAATTAATAAATCTTTTACTAAACATAACCTTTTTTGTTGAAGTTTGTAAATGAGGATTCTATTGTGCTGACCAGTAAACTGCAGTTTCATCTTCATTGTGATGTAAGTGTGATAAACACTTTGTTGTACCTTTTTGTTTTTTACTCACACCATAATTAACATGCTTCAAATGAACAGCCCCTGGTTGCTGTCATATAACCTTACATTAACTGGTGTCAACTCAGTCATGACAGTAAGATTATTGCATTTATAGTAAGTTGTCATTGCAGAAATGTTTGCCACAATGAGCTAGCCTAGTTTGATTTGCATCAGTTGGAAGTTCAATACAATCTTATAATTTGGTAGATTGATATGGTCAGTCACAACATTTTGCTGAACGATGATATATCTGCTCTTTGCCAGGGGCAAAAAAGTGATTGAAAGTTAGAAAAAAAACACTAAAGGCTCAATGGTCTATAGCGGGCTTGCCTTTGCCTGAGATACCAACAGCTGCATCACTGCTTCATCCACCACTTTTCCTGCACAAAATCCTCTCTCTCTGTCTCTCTCTGTCTCTCTCTGTCTCTCTCTGTCTCTCTCTGTCTCTCTCTCTCTCTCTCTCTCTCTCTCTCTGTCTCTCTCTCTCCCCAATTCTCTTACTCATTTCCCACCCACCTCTCTTGTGTGTCAGTGCCTGTGGCAGTGCACCAGAAAGAGCTGCTACTGTTTACCTCTCCAAGCTGCCTATATCTGCTTACTGTCAGTGGAAACCAAGGAAACTGATCACAAAGCTTATTATGGTGCCAGGAGTGGAATACATGCTGCGTGTGTATGTCCAGCCCCCATAGACACACAGACACACAACCCCACCGCCAATCTCCTCCTCCCTCTCCTCATGTGATTCTAGTCACATGGTTTCCAGGCAAGCAGCTCAGTAAATCAGAATCAGACTTTTATTTTTAACTGCTTTAAATCCCCCACCTGGCTTCTATGGTTAGCAGAACAGAGCGAGGTGGCTGGTAATCACTTGTCCTTTTCATCTCTCCCACTTTCTTGATGTTGTTGTCTTAGTACTACTTCTTTGTCCCATGAGCTCATGCCTCATCTCCCTTAACTCGTCTCCATTCTAGCTGTCACAGTATGAAAAGGTGAAAACGGAGTGACAATAATGGACATTGGTTGTGGCCAGGAGCCCCTCTTCTCTATGCTGTCTTAGAGTCTTAAATTATTGCATGGCAAAGCAGAATAAGCATTAATTTTGTACTATGACTGGACAGAGAGGTCTGTTTACCTCCACCAAGGAGGTTATATTTTTATTGCTTGCTTCTGTATCTGTCAGCAGGATTATGCAAAAAATACTGCACTGCAGGCCTGGATGATATAGCTGAAAAACATATCACAATGATATTTTTTGTTTCAGTTGGTTTTTAATCACCTATATAATTACTTTGTTTTTATTATAGGGCAAAAGAAAACTCCAGCACATTAATTCACTGAAGTTAACCACGTTATTTATCAAGGCACACAGTTGCACAGAGTAGAAAGTATAAAACATCGAATCAATAATGCGTCATTGTACCACTTAAAGTCACATTTATTTGGCCTGATTTTGACTCATAGAGCTGAATGCAGCACAGTGTGTGCAGTGTGGGTGTTTGTGCACTCTAAACATTTGATAGTAATGGTGTTTGATTCAGAAAGTGACTGATAGCATGGTATTTTTTTGGAGATGGTATTAGTTTTGATTACAAGATAATCCTGCCTTTGGATCAGTATGTCAGTCAGTAGTCTCTCTTCTGCCACTGCGTATCATCTTCAGTCCCCCTTGTAATGTGAAAGTACAGCAACCTTGGATCTCACTTCACTCTCTGTATTATAGCAATGTCCTGTGCTTTGTGCAGCTGAAGACAAATATGATTCATGTTATAAACTAATCCAAAAATACAAAGATTTCCTAATAAACCCTCGCATATAATTCTGAATATCTGACAGCAGGGACACATTTCAGCTGTTTTGTATCTACGGTATCTATAAACAGTCATGTTGCTGTTGCATAGTCTACCATAGCTAGTTTCTATAGATATTACTTACCGTGGCTTGTTGATATTTTCCAGTGGTTATATTTGCACTAGCTGTGTAGGATTTTTAAACTGTTTGTCATACGTGTTTCAGTGACAGATATTACTTTTCATTGGCATAGCGACAGTGCAAGCAAACATAACTGTCCTATGATTGGTTGTTTGTATAATTGCTTTTTTGTTTAGCATATTTATTTGCTTTCATAGTGTTTTTTTTTTTGTATAATTGAAACTACTGAGCAATTATTGCCATTGATCAAGTGGCTCTCTCTGCCCCTTCTATTTTTGTTTGCTTGTTACATATTACCTGGTCAGAGATGCCCGTGTGTGGAACGCGAGTCATTATTGAATGTCACACACTTTCCCATAAGATAGAAATGTCTAAACTCAACGCTGTAGCTATAGCATCACATGCTGATGTGATTTAAAGTGTTATCTTTCAGGAGTAGAGTTGTGAGGGGAGGTGCCTGTGTGTTCAGTACAGATGAAAGGCTCAAATTCTTGTAATCACACTTTCTCCATTGGTTCCCTCGTTGTTCCCTGTCTGTCTTCTCCGTTTCCTCCTGTGCAGGGCTTGTTCCTCAGTAGGGATTAGTGTGTGTGGCAGCTCTGAACAGGGAAGTGGGCCCTGCCAGTCACATTACATAACTCGCCCCCGCTAGTGCGGCTCGGCCTGGCCCGGCTGGAGAGACAACTATAGAGGCTTTGTTTTCCCAACCTTCCCTTCTTCCTCCCCTCTGTTGCTCCTCCTCATCCCCCTCAGGCAGGCTGCATACTGATGCTGGATAGAAGGAGTCTGTTTGCAGGGAACAGGCGAGGTACTGTGGAATGGAGTGCAGAGAAATACGCTAATAGCATGCTGAATGGCAGGGAGCTCACATCTTAGGCAGAGGAATTTGAGGCCTGCCATAGGTCGTACAGTTTCAGGGAAATGCTAAGCAAGGCAGCGCAGTACTTTGGTTTGCAGCATGCCAAAGGGTTCCCAGTCAGCCTGCCCAGCAGTAACACAGAAGGTTAAAGGTCATTTGAAGAGTGAAATGCTGTATGTAGTGTATATCCTGTGTGAAATATCTCAAGGTCTGCAGGTTGTGAAATGGGTTGTAAGAATTCCCCAGTTCAGTGTTTTCTTGCCGTTGTCCTCTGCTACTCGACCACACACGTGCACACGCACTCTTCCCCACCTGGCAGTCTGCCACTGTTGGTAGTGTGGGAGTGGGAGGCCACTGTGTTCTGCGTAATGGAGGTTCAGACCAGTTAGCACTCTGAGTGAGTAGAAGTAATTCGTAGGCGTGAGAGTGAAAAGGATAAATAGCCGAGTATGGTGCAGTTTTCTGTACCACATTTTGAATCACTGAGTCAAAGGCTTCCTCTATTTGTGCCTTTTTGCATTTTGGGAATTTGCTGCTGTGGAATGGTAGGAGTAGACTCAAGTTATTTTCGCGTAATATAATATGCATTTCTTATTAACCTAATATTTAAGCCATTATTATGGAAATTGTGAATTTCTCTCATGTAGACTCGTGTTACAAAAATGTTATGACTTATCATTGGTGCTTTTGTGTTCCTAATACCAATTTATATACGTTTTTCACTATTCCTGGTAGGTTCAAAGAACAGCCCACTGGCAGTGATTTAAAAAAATAAATAAAAAATAAATAAATAAAATATCCGATACAATAAAATGTAATAAAAGGATGGCAATTTGACAGTGTAAATTATTTAGTATATGCCTGAATCCCTCTCACTAAATATAAATACAAAATAATGTGTTAAAATAAATAAAGATAAAATAGTAGTGCCTCTGTTCTGCCACAAGCACAGGATGTTGGTTTGCTTTCATCAAGATAATTTCTTTCCCCCTCTTGCTGGGAGGTCATGGTGCTTCCCAGGCACTGTTTTCCACAAGCTTAAGTACATGTTAACACATGCACACACAAACAGGATCTGTACCTGATGGTTAAAACCGATTTAAACTCACTGCTGCTTTATAATGTTGGTGGTCTATGAATTGGCTTGTGCTCTGCTATCTACTTATTCCATCACCAGCTGGAACCCTGTGCTTGGAAAAAGGTACTTGTCATAGTGTTCTTTTTTAGTTATCGGCCCCTCCTGGTACCTGGAACAGTATTCACTCAAACAAGGGGTTTAAATTATGTTTGATGTCCACAAAAATGTATAGCATTAAAAAGCAAACATTGACCTTAAAGCAGTCATATTTTTGTTAAACCCGCTTTTATCAGTCTTTGGTACATTTATTTGTGTGTTTGGACCCTAACAGTTCAAAAGTTTGAATTTGAACCCTCCATGTGCTGCAAAGCTATCTTTAAATTAATTTTGGCAAAAATAGAGTGGTTGCTTTGCAAGCCGTTTCGGTTCCATCTTAATTTGTTAGGTTTTTTTTTATCTAGTTACGTCACGACAATAAGGCCAAGACTTCTGATGAGCATTTCTTAGAGTATACCATAATTCTTTGTCAGCAGCAGCGGTTGTAGTCCTTACTGAAAACATGTCTGAACTTTGAGCTGATTACCTATAATATTCCATTGTTTGTATTAAGGAACACAAGTGGCTTAACAGGACAGAGAAGCACAGTCAGCAATCTGGAGGGGGTGGGGTATGAAGTGGCTCATTTGCATTTAAAGAGCCAGCACTCAAAAACGACCTTTCTCCTGTCATTTGTCAGAAATAAGGTTGAAGATGGACCTGTGGAGTTGAATTAATGAAGAATTTGGACCCAAGCATAGAATTTACAGTTTATGTAGATCACAGGGAAATGTTTTAAAATGCATGATTCCATTTAAAAAATCAAAATATCACTAATTTAAATCAAATATAAAACACTTGCACTTACTCAAAGCAAATGATACGCTCCCATTTTGTAAAATGGTTAATATATAGATTGTGCTGAATACATATGATACTTGCAATAATCCCTCATTTCACACAAAATGATTATTACATGTTGTTCCTGAACTCCCCCTCATAATGTAGGGGATTTGTGATGTGAATTTAATTCCGCTTTTGTAGTGTAATGTTTTAATGTCAATCGCAATTAAATTATTTCTAAATGTAAGATGTATCCAGTCAAATGGTACGCTTTTAGTTTGCATTTGTATAGTACCTTGGCTTCATCCCTGCATTTGGAGACAGGCTGGAGTGTGCTTTTTGTGCGTCAGCCATGAGCCAAGTTCCCATCAAAGAGTAGCTGCTACACCAAAGACTGTGTTTAAATGTGACAGCTAATTTTAGAGCTGCTAGGCCCTTGTCCAAGGTGGGGAAGGATAAGATAACATTGAAGTAGCCCTCCCTCCTCGTGCTTTTTGGTTTTGTTTGTCCACCTAATAATCCTCATTCACCACCATGCAGTTGCCTCTCCCAGTCTCTGGATGCTGCGCACATGCCATGTACAAATATAAATAACTTCCATGTTTTCTTGTCATCAGTTGGTTTTAGGCCTCAATAATAATTGCCAAAGTAGGGAATCACACTTTTATAGATCTTTATTGCATCAGGGCTAGAATATACCCTCATTTTAATTATATCAGGTGTAAACTGTAAATTGTGCTAAAAATGTATTGTGTGGAGGTAAAATTTGCTCTTGCAGAGTAAGATAATAGATTAAACATTTAAGCCCTTGATTTTTTGCTCACTCAAGATATTTACTTATATAGTTGCTTATCTAAAAATCACTTAGTAAGATGTCAGGTTAACTTAACAATGCTTTACAGTGTCAGGTTTCTGTAGGAATCTGTGCTCTATTTTATTGCTGTATCAGTGTGCAATGCTAACCTCTTTTTCAAGAGACAGTGAAATCCTTGCAGGACCTTTTTAAAGGTTGAATGAGTGCAGTGAGTGGTTAAGATCCCAGCTCTACAGTTTCTAGCCATAATGGCAGTGATAATGGCTTCTGTCCTGATTTGTTTATTTCAGAAAGGCATCTGGTTTCAGGAAATTTTGCCCTGAATGGGTGTGGGTATGTCATTCGTTCATTTATTTATTTCTTTTCTGCCAGAATTCTAAATAACATCATTGGGGGACACGTAAACACACACTCGTATGCACAACACATCAACCCTATACACAAAGCCATGTGGCGAAGCTGTCCCAGTCTGGCCCCCCTCTCCTGTCCCTCTCACAGCCACACAGCAGTGACCTTGGTTTCAAGTAGCTGTACTCTGTTAGAAAGCCAACACCTCTCCCGGGATGGGCTGACCTTGTTGTCTGACACACTGTAAGTCTGCATACTCGCCCCTCTCTCTTTCTCTCTATCTCTTTCTGTCTCTCTCTCTTTCTTTCTCTCTCTCTGTCTCTCTGTCTCTCAACATTAGTGGCTTTAAGTTTTCTGTTTCTACCTTTCCATCCCAAATCCTGCACAGTACATTGTATAGGAGTTGGTCTTTGTATCAGGTTGCCTAAATACAAAGGTGGAATAACTGATGGTTCAGCGGGTTTGGGCCTCTCCCTAACCAGGTGTTCCTTCATCACACAACCTCTGCTCTCAGTGACAACATGCTCTTTTTATGAGGGTGTGTGCAACAGTGTACTGTTGTCCCCTCTCTTGTTGCTCTTTCCTTTGATTGTCTGCAGCTGTCCAGCTTTGCACAGTGTGTGAATGGGTCTGGACCTGTATATCCATTTCATTTAAAGCCATCACTGAAATAGAATTCATATACAATGAGTTTATCAAGCACATTCCACTTACCTAGCATACTCACTACTGTGAGCATATTTTTTTGCAAATATGACCCTGCTGGCTTGCTTTGACTTCATTAGAATTACATGTTTACTGATCATATCTGTTCATCCATCTTCCGAACAGCTTAGTTCTTGTTAGGGTCACAAGGGCATAGGAGCCTTCCTCAGTTACCAACAAGTGAAGGTGCGGTAGGCCCTGGAGATACTGCCAGTTCATCCAAGTGTGTACAGATGACCAGCCATTCAACTCAAGTATATTTTTATAGCTCAATATCACAAATCAGAAATTTGCCTCAAATGACTTTGCAATCATCAGTCTGTTGGTATTACAGGATTACAGAAAATGTGGATATCAGTCAACAGTCTTACTCTTCTGACCTGGTTTATGAAAAACTGAAAAATGTTGTTTGTTTGTGTGAATGTCTGTATTAAGCCAAAGCACAAAAATAATTCAGTTGTGCCCGTGCTCATATTTGCTTTGAACACCTTTCAATCAATCAACCTTTATTTATATAGCACTTTTTGTACATTGAAATGCAGCACAAAGTGCTTTACATATTAAAATCAAAACATGCCCCCCGTCCCCAACACATACACAGATACACATACATCTTTTGTTAAAGATGTTTTGGGTTGGGGGGTAACTAAAACTCTGTCCAAAAAAACTCATGTGCATTCGTATTGTGACTGGTGATTGTGAAGTGTGCAGCCCAGTAGCGTGTGTGTGTTTATACTTTGCATCAGGCTACAGCCCATGTTAGAGCTGGGCCTGGGCCAGCAGCCAGCCAGTAGGACAGACGAGGAAGCAGATGGATCTGTTTGAACTTAACCCTTCCCACGCCACTTCATTCTCCTGGCCCTCCTCTAACGTGGATCCCTTTTGCATACTCGCAGGAACAGAGGGTGTATATGCATGTACACAGATGGGTATTACTTATTTTATGGGGACATTAAGCTGTTGATAGAGTTGCATTATAAGGGGACTTGGCTGCTGTTAGCTAGGATAGTACATTGTAGTTGTTTTAAGGTTTGGGTTAAGTTAGCACATTTATTTGAGCAGTTTGTTAGTTAACAGACAGAAAAAAAAGACTAGGAACGAGATCTTTACACCCACTCAATCTTGGCTGTACTGCTCACTTAGTGTGTGTGTGCGCTAAACTGTACACATGCATGTCTACTGCCTTCTTGTTGCAACTCCTGGTTGGCTTTGTTTTTCTGCTGTTTCTGTTCAGTGCTCCCGCCCCTCTGCTACACTCTGCAGTCTGCTGTCTCAGCCAAACCAGCACTTTGCTAGTTTGTCCTGGGAATGTCTTGCCTTTTCTGAGATGTAGAGCTACCACACCCCGTGAGATCCACTGGCTGCCTGCCAACTGTTTCAGCCACTCAGCCTCCCACTTTGTTGTTCAGGCTGTTTCTCAGTGGTGGAGGTTTCACCTGCAAACATAATTGCTTTTGGTTCCATTGTATAACCCTTTGCTTCAAGACAGAGTAACATCAGTATACAGTACACTTTAATTACTGCTTTTTTTTTTTTTTTTTTACATTGGCATTCGTAAGTATTTCATTTAATTGTGCATATGTCCGGGCAGTTGAATGGACATGGTTACTTGACTATGAAGTAAACTTAGATCTATTGAGCATAGACAGATACTGCTATAAGACATGTTACCTTATGTTGAATTGATTACCATTTCGTGAATATCAGTAACAATATGTAGTGTCTGCTATTTTCATCACTATGGGGGAAAAAACCTTCAGAAAGGACTGCATGATTAGTCATTTATGAATCACAATCTATCATCCCATCTTTCTCAGTTCCATTTTTATGTCAACAGTTCCTCTGTATTTGCATTAGCCGTGAGATCCATAGCATCAAAGGGCCTCCTTTTCTGTCTTAGATGACACAGCAGCCCGTACACACTAAGATGTGGCAGGTTTTAAAGTCAGGTCTAAAAATATGTATGTCTTCTAAAGCCCTTGTTATTTTGATGTAGCTTTGAGGCCTTCTTTAAAAGTCACTTTCTAGCAACATTTAGCATTAGTGATCGTTAAGTGTTGTGTTGAATGATTGTCTGTATGGGAGGATTTGCTAAGGCTACCTTCAGACAGATTTCTTTTTTTTTTGTGAAATCAGATTTTTGCGTGTGTGCTCATTTATATCGCACATTAAATGCAACTTCTATCAGTTTAGAGTATGAACTGAATGTGACCGTGAAATGACCCACATGCACAAAAGAGGTCCTAATGTTATACGTGACCATGTAGGGACACTACGTGGTTCCGGCTCGACTTGATTCGGACTTTTTGTGTTTCCATTCGACATTTTTCAAAAGATTGAAAGTTAAGTCTCAAAATGAATCCCTGGGTAGACTGGATATCAACTAGCAGGAAGTTTTGTGCAAATGGGTAGGGGTATTGGTTGGCTCTGCTTACTTTTTCATTTTTAATTGTTTTGTTTTCTAAAATAATCCATTGTTTGGTACCTGTTTCTGTCCTGGTGGTAAATAAATACTTCAGACCCACAAATAACCATCAGCCTTTTAAAATGGAAAGATATTTATACGTCAACACAAAATTATTATTTCTACTGATAATTTTTATATCAACATTTTTGACCATATCAGCCTTTATGCATTGATATGTGCAGATTTGATGCATGAACGTAGAATTCCCAGTTTAATTGCAAATCAATGGTTTCTGAGTAAAGTTTCTGGAAGACACCCTCGTCACTTTCCCTGCTAACCAGTGGACTGTAAATAGAAAACCCTGAGGGAAAATCAATACCTCCTCTGCGTGTTGATGAGGAGGCGAGCTAACTGTGTGAACAAAGCATGTTTAGTAGAACAGTGCTCATAATACCAAAAAATTTGCCACTTAGAGGCAGCTGGCCGGTTGTTCCAGTTTTGTATCTTTGTCTACTCAGCAATCTTTGCGGTTTTGAGGATGTCGGAAATATACTGGCTACTTCTTTCTCTTTAACAGACTGTCTTGTTTTCGTCTTCTTCAACTCGGAACTGACAGCAGCTGTGAGCATGTGCAATGATGTCATGTATTGCTATATGGTAACAATAGCTTTAGTTCCCCTCCTTACCCCCCCCCCCCCCAACTCTATGACCACTACCCACCAACCGCAGTCTTTCCC
Organism: Ostorhinchus cyanosoma; assembly: GCA_029814465.1. Classification (NCBI taxonomy): domain Eukaryota; kingdom Metazoa; phylum Chordata; class Actinopteri; order Kurtiformes; family Apogonidae; genus Ostorhinchus; species Ostorhinchus cyanosoma. The sequence goes on from JAPTYQ010000018.1 coordinate 34,011,886, forward strand.
CTCCCCCTTTCAGCAACAGGAGTGAGAGCTGAATGTGGCATGGGGGTGGGCGGCTGGACAGACATCTGTGGCCCTCTGGAGCCCTTTCTTGGCTCCACTACCACAGCCGCATTGTTCTGAGAGATGTAGATAAGCATAACAGAAGGGGGGCAGAGAAGCCACAGTCAAGTAGAAAAAGGGGTGATAGGGAGGAGCATCGAGAGGCAGCTTTTGTTTGGAGTAAGTGTCGAGTCTGTTGTGTGGGTGTTTTATGGAGGAGTAAGATTGGGGAGGAGGGCTGATTTTAAAGATGTTTGAGGTCTTAGTATGTCAGCTATTTAAGTTTACTGTCCTCTGGTTTTTCTCAGCTATCATCTTTTAAGACCAACACCAAAATAACTGTGATGGATGCGCGTTGTCCTTCTAATACAGAAATCATTAGCACTCTGATCTGCTTACTCCATGCTTTGCCTCTTTGCTGTCTTTATGCTATAGGGCAGAGAAAATGGCACTGCATTGACAGCCTTGTAAGCGTTGCAGCCTGTCTTCTCACTGAGGGTGGATATTTAAATGTGAAGACTTTCTATAAATGAAGTGAATGCACATCCTGTGTTGTATCGGGTGCCTTTTCTACCTCAGCCACGTGGTGTTTGGTTGTAGTCTTACTCTCTTTCTTCCTCTTGAGTCCCTTTGGTCAGAACAACTTATGCTTGTCTGTTACTACAAACACAAAATCCAGTGTGTCCTAAATGCAACACACAAACATAAGTAATGAAATTTAGGGTCTTGTGAAACAGTTATTACCCCCCCCCCCCCAGTTTGTACTTGAGAGGTTGGTATACAACCAATCTGCCGTAGATAGAGGAGTCAGGGATGTGTGATTGTTGCAATAATGCAGACTTTTGCTTGTGATTTACTTTGCTTTGGAAAAGACAGATAATGATGTTGTAGTTGTTGTTGAACCATGTCATTTTGATGAGCTTAATAAACCTAAACATTTCTACTCAATGTAGTTATCAATAATAGGTTTGTCATTTAGCTTTTATGCCCCTGTTAATTATAGTTGCGTTATACTTGTTGTTCTGTATTTTCTACTTTAAATAGGCAAACAAACTTTTTATGTCTGTTTCTTGTGAGACTGAAAGAATTTATCTACTGTGGATAATTTTAGCCAGTCCATGTTGTATACTTTCCTTGCATGTTGTTCTTAACTGGTTTGCAAAATTGTCCTCATCTAAGGTCCCCATCTCTTCATTATTAAAAATGTGCCGCTGTTGTGGAAGGTTCTATTTAGAAGTGTTGCTGAGGAAACCAACACACATCATGTACTCATGTTATTCATTGACTTATTATTCCAATTTGAATCCATCAGGGAATCTCAAAAATAATTGGCCATATGACTCAGCTATCATCTTTCCTGTCTTGCCACCATTTGTGCTGTTGATGAGGATGAGACAAGAACACTGACATTTCTTCTATTATGATTCATGTTGACGAGCAACAAGCTAACAAGTTTTGCTTGTCCAAATTTTTCCCACTTTACTTTTCATCTGCTCTTGGGCTTGTCAAGTCTTGCTATGATATGACGCCAAAACCTACCTGTCCCTTGTTGTTGGCAACTTCCATTGTATCATCATTTCATGCCTTTACTATGCTAGGCTCATGTGGCCTGATCCCATCACCACTTGGAGGTCCTGTGACATTCTAGATTTATTTCAATTCATTCTCCTCTGTTTAGCTCACAGGGAACCATAAACCACAATCCAAGAGCTTGTGCCTTGGCATCTGACATCATCTGACGTCAACACACTATAGTAGTGAAAGTACTGCCAATGTGGTTTTTGTTTGGTATGTATATCATCATCTGATAAGCCTAGGCAGTATCAGGTTTTAGCTACCCAGACAATACTTGTTAGCAGGACAACTTCATTCTTGCTTGAAGATAAATTACCTTTGAGCACTGTTTTATGCTTGCATCAGCCCCAAAAACCTGAAATTTGTGTTGAAAATGTGAACATCCCTGTTTTGTGAGTGACTTTGCGATCCCTCATTTTGTAATCGGTGTGAGAAATCACAAAGAGCTGGAGGCAACAGAAAGTTGGTTACTTCATATTTCTGCTGTAAAAGCATGTGTCATCATTCTTGAAGAGCATCTTTCCTTCTACTCTGCAATACAGACAGCACTTTCAGAGGAGATGATATCAAAACATGCTACACTTGTGAGGAAAAGTATGGAAAACATGTTTATGGTTAGCCAGAACGGAAGAGGAAAACAGTGCTCTCTAAAAGTTACCCAGATTAAGCTAGACCTTAGCCAACAGTGTGGAGCATCAGTCCTTTATGGCATGATAGTCTATGGTAGTTGGTAAATGATATAAAACACCCATATTTAGAGCTGATCCACCTTTATTTGTGTCTGGTTTTCTTCCCTCTTTACCCAGTTGTTGGGTCTGGATAAGGCAATATCACAAACTGTTGTAAAGTCTGCCTGACGCTTCTAAATAGCGGTGATGGTATTTACAAACTATACAGTAATGATGTAACATTTGGTCATTGAATGGCATTACCCATTAGACCCATTAGAAATGTGATCATTTGAAGTTAGCATTCAGTTATTTTTAGCACGTGTATAATTCAGGGAAGCTTGTTCTATATGTATGTAAAATGGATTTAAGTCTTAGTGTATGTGCCACATATTACCTTTTTCATGACCAGAAGGGAGAGTGACTCATCCACCCTCGCTTTCAGAGAGTGTGTGTTTGTGTGTGTTCGTACGCTTGTTTGTGTGACAGTGATGTGTTCAGATAAGACATCAGAAGTGTGGTGACTGTCTATTTTCTGTCCTGCATCTTTATCTGCTGCTCCTGGCTACAGCACAAAGCATAAAAGTCGCCCATTGAACGTTTACTGTAGGTCGTACTGCATTGTGCTCATTTCTCAGTTGCAGTTGCTAATTTAAATTGAAAGCAGCTATACGCAGATTAAACGAGTGTCCAGTTCATCAAATTCACAGTGTAAGTTTATTTTTCTTCCGTTTTTTACATTATCCACTTATGCATCATTATTTATACCTGGGGTGGACTGCGTGGCTATTTAGATTTATTCATGTCAGACAATATCAATCATGATATATATCAAATCACTATTTGTGTCAAGCTTGAATTTTCCGTTACTCATAAGTTGGATGTGAAGATATCAGAGGGTTATTTTTTATATAAATATGATTTATTTTCTGTTGGAGATTGAACATAACAGATGCGCTGAAGAACCTTAAACAGCTGTTTCAGATAAATAAAATGGGTACATATATTTAAAACTAAACTAAAAGTCTGACCAGCAGGCAGAAGCTTTCAAGTTGTAAAAGAGAACACAAACAAAAAAGACCATTAAATTTGTTGGTCAACCCCGACTAAATAAAAGCTTCATTCCAAAATGGTTTGTGTGAAAAGGCGAGTGCTTGTGTTCTTCACATAGGCCACATGTATTCGTTGGGTACACCTCCGTATTGTATTGAAGGCCCCAAACCAAAACGGTTTGATACAAATGAGCACACTGTTACACCCCTACTCTTCAGTAAGTTCTTGGTCTAATTTTCTCCCGAGGGAACACTCATTATGTCCCGCTGCAGCCCAAACATTAGCGCGTTTACTGCGGCTGCTCTTACGCCTTTGCTGTGTACATCAACCTAATTTGACGTGGCTCTAGTGTGATTGGTTCGGTGCAGCGGCACTTAATTATGATTGGCTGTTCTTGCGTCTGTCAAAATATGGACAAATGAATTCAATTGAAATTGTATTGGGCATGTCTCATATTACTATTGAGGAAAAGTTATTTCACAATATATATCCTTATCGTTTTATCGCCCAGCCCTACTATTACATCTAGGTCCTGTTTTATCCCAGACTGAATTATTCAACTTTAACCCTAAACATTTCCATTGAATTTGCAATTGAATAGAAACCTTCCTATAACATGGGTCAAAATTTTCAGTCTTTGTAAAAGCTAGATTAGTTCATGAAGCTGTTTGTTAAATGTATTGTACCTCTGGTAGTAGGTTATGGCATGGAGGTGCAACCCCTGGTGGCTGTGTGTGTTGTTCATTGAGAGGGTGATGTGTACATGATGCATATGGCCTGGACTGACTGTCCAACTGCAGCCAAATTAGTTATTGCTCAGCATTCAAGACTAACATAAAACTATGGTGCATCAATTTTCACTCAGTTTGCTGCTTATTAGAGAGAGCGCTATTATCAAGACTAGAGAGTTAACATAAAGCAGAAGATCAACCTGTGAATGTCTCATGTAACGAAGTTCAGTCTTATTTAGCTCTTTTACTGTCACAAGCAGACAGACGGTGATTGTCTGGCATTTTACCCTGATCAGCTTCTTGTACCTCTGTTTAGTCCATTACTGCAACGGTGCACTCGTTTGTACCGAACCGTCTCAGTTCGGCGCCTTCAATACAATACAGAAGTGCACCGAAGAAATACATCCAGCATATGTGAAGAACACAAACACTCACCTTACGTTTCCACAGGAACCTTGAAGTGGAACGCACATAGTATGAGCAGGGTGGCCATAAGCAGAACCCATGTGCAATATTTAATGCCCTAGATGGACATCTAAGCGGTATATGCTCCATACACATGCGGAACGTGAACCAGCATGGCAGCTCAGAGCAGCGTCACGGGTATAAAGCCAGAGTTGGAAGACCCTCCGTCTTCTCTAAGGTCTCCAATTTTGGAGCATTTTGGAATCCCTGTCAGTTACATCAATAGAGAGAGTCGGCAAAAAAAGAGTGGTGTGTTGGCATTGTTTCATGAAGATCAGTTATAATTCTGGTAACACATCAAATTTGTGAAATTGGTCTCCTTCACTGTACTGAAAATGTATTCAACCGAAGATGAAGACCAAAAACGTACCGACCCAACATTTTTCTGTACCGTTACACCCGTGGTACTCAGTAAAATTGACTTGTAATTGACTTATTATCTCAAAACATGACAGAAACATGAAGTGGTTTACATGTGACTGTAAAATATTTGTGATATAACCATGTCAACTGATTAAATTAAATGGCAGATATTAATATTTTAGTCACTGTAGCAAATTTCTAGTGATTATCAATTACAATTTTTCCTTGAAATGTTGATTCAGTTGAACCAAATTATTTATTTATTATAAACTGAATGACACACTTAAAATGTGTGGTTTTTTTGTTTTGTTTTTTTTAATCAACATATCTTAAAACTGAATTCTCATATTTGCATGTTTGGTCATCTCATGAGTGGCAGAAATGTTTTAATTTTATGAAATGTATGTTAAGGGAGATTTTAGAATTGTTCAGTGAGTATATGCGCGTTTGTATCATTCTGAAAAATGTATGGTGATCTCAGGGTCCAGATTTTGAGCTCTGTTTTGACTTTTTGTTTGTGTCAGAACTGAAAAAAAGCCAAAATGGCAGTTGGCCAACATTACCAGGATTGCCACACTTGTAACATATAGGCTAGCTTTTGTTTCCATGGGATCTTTGGTGATGTGTGCGAAGTGTGAAGCTGTCTTTTATTTAAAGAAGACAAACAAAACTGATACTGCATTTTTCTAATGTTCAGCTGAATTAGGCTTATCTACTTTGTAGTTACTGTCAAAAAAATTGTAACTGTTATTATTCCTATCCATTTTTTCTTTCACCCCTTGGCTTGACAAGTGACAAAGTGTCAAATATTTGTAATAATTCAGTAACATTTGATAACATAATTAACAGTTTTCAGGTTAATTCTAACAGTGCTGTTAATGTTTTCATCCCGGTGGTTTCCTGGTTACATTTGCTGACTAGGCTGTTTGTGGCTGTTATGCTGTCTAGACAAACCCTGTAACATTTCACCCGGCTGTCCTAAGCATCTGCCATATGCTCTAGTGAGTACTAGTGAGTATGAATACTGAACGGTGAAAACCTCCATTCAAGAGAGCTTTGAAATAGGAATCAATCTTTTAAAAAGCAGAGGGTGCAATCACAACATAAATAACTGAACTGTACCACTGTGAAAACATTATGTAGAATATAGCCCAGATAAATATATTCAAAGGTTCTGTCCAATACCACTTGAGGTGTTCCTGTCAGGAGAAGAAGAAATCAATTCATATTCATCTTTAAGAAATGGCTACTGGCACGAATGACAATGTATTGCATTCTTTAAGGATAATCTTACAACTTCATTCACTGTAATATCTTTCCCGTTTGTTGGCAAGCTCAGCACATTGGAAAGTAATTGCAAGTGTTTTGTAATTTCAGAGCAGAAAGAGGAAGAAATAGTCAAAAGTTTTTATTGCATTATTTTATATTTTCCCTTTTTCATATTTATTATCTTAATGTGGCTCACACATTTCCTACTTATCCTAATCTATTGCCTCTCTGATTTAATACAGAAATCACTTTTTGGACACCATTTCAGACTGTAAAATTAAATTTGTAGTTTTTCTGTGGTTGCAGAACTAGAGTAGACATTGCTGCATATATTGCTGCAACTGTCGCACTGATGTGGTTAAATTGAAATGTTATGTTATCCTGCTTATGCTTGTCACGTGTTGTAAAAAGCAGAGGAAATGAATAATGTTCACGCATAAATTAAGTGATGTAACAAATGACAGTTGATACAAATCTTAATAGACACACGGATACCAAGGTGATATTTTTTTTTCAATTTCTACATTTGTCCCTTGTTCTTATAGATGAAATAATGTTGTATCGGCTCCTTTGACACTAAGCATCACTTCGGCTAAAAGTTAACTGTATTCCTTTTTGTATATGCCTGATGTTGTACCTTGTGTCTAGAATAACCTCAGATACACAACAGGAAGTTTGATTTCTATTCTGTGTTTCTCCTGAATGTAACATTAATGCATGTAGCCAGATCAGAGTTGAATGTAAAATTGTGATACCTGCAGCAAGGTTGCTGGCCAACCTTCACAAATGAAAGTGTAAGACTTACTTGTCATATTCCTCAGTTGCTTGCTGCAAGTGTACGTTTGTGTTTCTTCCCACACACAGAGGTCATAGAGTTCAGCTGAAGTCTAGGTATCAGACAGTTACAGCAGTTCATTGTTTTTTTTTCCCAGACTGATTTAGCTCAATATTCATTAATAATCTGCAGTTTTTCCTGGAGAAATGTTGATGTTACCTCATGCTCAGTTCACCTGTGCTCCAGTTGGCATGGTATTCTCTAACTTTCCAATTCTGTGCCTCACATAGCCAACTGGGGTGAGCTGCAGAGTAATGAGGTCCTGCATAGCAGTGGAAAAAGCACAGCACCTGTCACAGAGGCCTGAGGGGGACAGAGTACAGCACTATACCAGCAGTGCTCTCTGTACGTTTCTTCCTCTATTTCTGTATCATCTGTTTATCTACGCAACAGTACAACACAAGACATCATATTTTTGATCACTATAATATGAATTTTACAAAACCTTACATGTCACCTGATGAATACAGAAAATACCATTTTGACCCAACAGAAAAGATCTAACAAGTTAGCCTAACATTTTAATAAAATACAGATAGGCACATTAGGATTTATGTATTAAATAGAAATTACCAATACTTGTGTTAATCTCATGGATCCTTGACATATTTTTTTGTTGAACTGAAAGAATGTATCAGTTTTGTTTAACTAAGAAGAAAAACTAAGTATTGGTGTAATTAGGACCTTAAAAAAGCAATTAGCTATCCAACTATAATGAATTAATGACTTTCACAGGACTTTAAAGTATGGCCATTTATAGTCTCCAGCCATTTTGCAAGGGTAATCATGCTACTGCGAGAAAGCAACCTGCATTTGTTCAGCCTGACGTTTTTTTTTTCCCAGTACCCTACATACCTCTGTGGATGGGGGTGCTATGCCTCATGTAATTAGAACTGTTTTCTTGTGGTGTTCATATAAGCAGCTGTGGTTAGTATTTTCACTTTGTTGTTAGATCAGCTGATCATGGACATCACTGTCTTTTTAAAAAGCATGCAAACAATGTAGAAGTTCTACCTATTGTGAGGAATGTAGTGAAGAAACGGATGAGCTCTGTTGTGTTTTGTGAGAATAATTATGGACAAATGTATGTGTTTGTCTCTGTGTCTTCGTAACTTAGTATGGTCAAAATCAGATGATGAGGGTGACTGGAACTCATTAATTATGCTTAAAATCTCACATGGTGTGAATGTGAGAGTGATCAGTTGTTTGTTTCTGTCAGCCCTGTGATGAACTGGTGAAACATCCAGGATGTCACCTGCCTTTATCTGAAATGTAGCGGGGATAGGCCCCAGCACCCCTCTTATCCTCTCTAGGATAAAGCCATTCAGAAGATGAATGAATGAACATCTCACATATTGCAATGTAACAGTTTTAAATCAATGTATTAAACGCACTGTAAATGTATTATAATGTAGTTAACATTCAGATGTAAAGCAGAATTAATTGCAGTTTTCTAAAATGCAAGTGAAATATGCTACATTCAGAGGTCAGTTGCTTTGAGATGTATTCCCACTTCTATTATAGTCAGGAAGTTACCACACAACATTGCAGTTTGGTGTTTCCTTGTCACTGGGAAATAGGTATTGTACAGCTACTGTGTTCAGCCCACTTTCATAGATAGAGAAGAGGGAAATTGCACATGTGGGTGGATTGAAGGTTCGGGGTGGCATGTCCTAATGGAGTTGGAACTGTACGTGATCAGGAATGAGATGAGGCAGATCTGCTCCTTACCTGTCCTGTAGAGATGTATAATACATGCGTACACACACAGACGCACAAATACACACACTGTGGATCAAGGCAAACCTGTTCTGAGTGCTGGCGGGATAATCTGATGAATCTCCCTGGCAGCATGTGTGTCCACCTGTTAGTACAGCCCCTAGTTCCCACTTCAATCGCTACCACATTACCAGGGGGTGGGGTAATAGTGTGTGTATGTGAGATTGTAGCTCCAGAAATATAAAGCCAGTTAACGGTTGTAAAGATAACGGGTCAGGTGGCTGTGGGACAGCATAGTGGGAATTAATGTTTGTGTATTGCAGATTAAATCACTAACATATGGAAGCTTGAGGTTGTGCCATACATGATTTGCCTTTTCGTGATGCTTTGATTGAGACACTGAGTACAAGGTAGGGTAAATAAAAATGAATAGTTACATAATGCATCTCAGTGTTCTTAAAACCAAAATGAAGTTTTCACTTTGCTTTCACTAAACCTCACTGCTGCTGCATCTTGCTTCTTCTAGCTTTTACTGCATAACAGAATTTCCAAGAAACAATCCCATTGTTATCAAAAATTTTAAATAAATATCCTCCTTCTGCAATTCTCTCCTCTTGGTCCAAATAAAAATACGCATAATCTAGACCAGCTTTCATGGAAGCCACTCTTCATTTTCAACAGCTTGAAAATGCAGTTAAAGAATAGATGCAGAGATGTTGGGTCCACTCAATAACTTTTATTTATTTAATATTACTTTAATTATTATATGCTGTAATGTGGAATTTGTTTGCACAGCAATGTAAATTGCAGCTCTAACTGTAAAATGAATTTGATCCGATTCCTTCCCGGCACATCATTGTAAATGTGTGTTTTGATAAGTATTATGTGTTCAGCATGAATACTGCTCATGGAAGGGCAGGTAATGCATGGACAGGTAGTGACATGGCAGTATTGGTTAATATCAGCAGTAGCCGCTGATCAGAAAAGTAGTTGTGGCAGAGGATAATAGCAGGTAGGACGGTGTACATTGATATGACACAAGGGAAATAAGCTGCACACTGAACTTAGATTTGTATACTAGAGCTGCATGACATATATATATATATATCTCAATATGAAAAAATACTCAGGAGTATATAACAGTTGTGTGGTGCCAACCTAAATGGTCAAAGAAATTAGTTTTTTCCTCTCGCTATTGCAACAATTGCAAGGCACTGTTGACTCATAAATGTGTTTCAATATGATCCTTCTTCCAGCCCAAACAATTCCAGATAACTGACATTGCTTTTCTTTTTGGCACCAAGTGTTCATTTTTGGTGATTTTCTCTTGTTTGTTGCTCATTTTTCGATGTTGCCACCAGTGACTCACTCCAAACTGATTAAGAATGTTTGTGAATGGTGGATCGCTGTGTTTGCTCTGTGTCAGGTACCCTTGAAATTAGATGAACACCTTGACTTCATTTGCCTCCTACATTGCAGGATCTGTGGTGGGACTATTGCGCACACGTACATCGTGATGTCGATGCTCAAACGATATATTCTACACCTCTAGTATATACTGAATTAGAGACTAGCTAACGGGGCAGGCGGCTTATATAGCTTAGCTGCTAATCAGACCAGGTGATCAGAATTGATGGTGACCCTGAAGACTCTTCTCTCCATCCCAGCCTGGTGGAGGCAGATATTTGATACGGTTCAAAAAAGTGCAAATATATAGGTCAGGAAGTGTGTATTTTGTATATTTTTACTCATTTGTCCAAACACCACCTCACATGTTTCGATCATTCTTGTTTCATGCTGTAAAGCCTCAACAATAATGCACGGCTAGATTGTGAAGTGCATAGGGATGTGGACACCAAAAAATTACTAGTTGAAAATATAAGGAAGTGCTAAAGCTACTGAGTGACATAGCTAATGTGCAAGAGAAAATGAGATGAAGCGGCGGGGTCCTTTCCATTCTGTGCAGTAGCTGAAGCTGTTAGCTGGCTGTCTCTAGGCAGTAACCAGCACACACTCTTTGGTCTCTTGCACTTCCCCTCTACAGCTCAGTGGCTTTCACACTCTGCAGAAACGTGAGCCTGAATAAATTGTCACACGCTCACAGATTATCTTCCCAGGATGTTATTTTGTGCAGGGAGGATGTTTGAAATGCCAGTCACAGACCCTCTACACCCTCCCCCATCCTCTCTCTACTCTCTCTCTCCCCCCACTCTCACAGTCTTTTATAATGTACCGTTGAGCAGCAGTGGAAGAGTGCAATGTAGTATTGCAGAGCTCTGCAGGGCTTATTTTTTTGTGTTTGTAAGTGTATGCGTGCCAGCACACATTGTGACAGTGTGGTGTAACGAGGCAACACGTGAGCCTTTCTCAGAGGGAGACTTTATGGAGAGGCTGATTTACAGCATGGCTATTCACACCATCCTGCTTGTTCTTTCAAACCCCTCCCCTCTATATTTCTCAATGAGCATCTTCCTCTTTATGTCCTCTCAATCCCTTTCTTGTCCTTTCTCTACAGCTCTGTCCCCTTCCCCTCATTCCCCTCTTTATAAAGCATCCAACCTCCTCGGCTAACAGGCAGAGATGAGCCATCTTCAGCAAGCAGGGAGGGAGACTGAGCTTAGCCAAGGCATTGACAGAGTAGTGAGACCCAGCAGGGGTGTGAGCAGCTAAATATAGAGCAGCTTTTGGAGCGGTGATGATGTCACAGGCCAGAGAAGAGGAGAGGCAAACAGGGGAAAAAGAAAAAATGCAAGGCTTTGAGGCAGCAGTCACTTTTACAGGTCGATATGCCCTCGCTCTCTCAGTATTTCACCTTAAGACACAGATGGCTTTCTTAGATGTAATGAAAGCAGAAAATGGAGCTTGCTATCTTTTGAGGTTATTATGCAGCTGTAAAGAAATGGGGAGTAAAAGTGTTTCTTTTTACTGCCTTTTGGCTCATCTTGCATGTTGGGAAGCTATTTGAAACGGTGCATGATTTGCTGTTTGGCAGAACATAGGCAGTTATATGATATAAGCATTTGGTAAAATTTGCAGGATTCACTGTGTATTGTGATTGTATTAAAAAGGTGCATTAATAGACTGATATTTTTTACATGCAAATGCCAGTAATTTGTTATCTAGACTGATGATCAGTATTTGGAACTCGTATACATTTACTGTACAAGAGGTCAATGTCAGTTCTTAAAATAACTCCACAATTAAAACTTTGATACCAGGCCAATTATTGGTCTTGCATTACTACATGTCAACCCAAGATGTGATGTGCAAACTAATCATCTTGATTTGACTTGCACAGAAATGACATTGTCTGTGAATGTTGATATAATTTAATTGATATATAATTAAAAGAATGCAAAGATAAATAACTGGGTATTGTGGTTTGTTTACTTCCACAAAATAAGATATTGTACTTTGCAAATACCATGTCAGATCCACATACCCACTACACCTTTTATTGAGAAGCATCTTTGTTGAGGAATATCAGTGGTCTCTAATAAGCAATAGTTAATTATATGTGAAAGTGTATATCACAGTACATAGATGAAATGTCGAGGATAACTCTGCAGATGATTGGAAGATTAACGTGCACGCTCACAAAGAAGCAAAGATACTCTGGTCCCTTCCCTCTGTTAACAGTGTAGTGTAACACATGAGAGAGCTATGACTACTGCAGACAGGATTATTAAACAGTGAATGACATGTGACCAAAATCCACTTTTTGTGTGTGGTACTAGGGAATCTGTAGACAGCCGTGTTTGCTGGTCATTTGCTGGTTTTGTCAGGTCAGACCCAGCAAAAGCTTTTATTGCAATGCGGCAGCTGCAACACAAAGCCTGGTCCTTTTCCTATTGATTGGTAACCCTGATGGATTCTTAATTACAGAAGGTTGGCTTGTCTGGTTGAAGCTGTCTTACATCATCTGCATTGACTCAGCCTGTCCATCCTGATAAGCTCATTGCTGTTACAGAGCCTCTATAATAATTCTTCCACTAGTATGTAATAAAACCCTGGAAAGTAAAAGGTACATTTTTGAGTAAGACGTATGTCTTTGTGGTAAAAGAATCTTAAAGTAAATGACAGCTGAGCAACACAGAACTGGACTATGCACCAAGTCTTTTGTGTTGTTAAACACAAGAGCTGTAAAACTGTAAAGCTGACCCTCTTTATGACCCATCTTCAAACTTAAGAGTGTCTTCCTTATAATGCCTTTCTTTCTCTTGTTCTCACCATTTGTCACTCCCTTCTCTTCTGTTCTCCATTACATTAATTGTTGGTTGTCACCTAGCAACATGCTTTAACACATGGTCCAAGCCAAATAAAATTGTCTGCAACAGCATGGCCTTGAATACTGCAAATGTGACATTATCACACGGAACGATGTGGAGATGGTTGTTGTTTATTCTGTTTGAAAATATTCTTTGAAAACATTGCTTTTGACTTCACCATTCTGTTTCTAAATAAAAGACACAAGCAGTATCAAGTGTGTCTGTTTTTAAGCCTTTTTGAGTTTGTCTTCAGGGAAGCATATACCCCATATTTAATATGTGTGGGTGTGCATGGGCATGCACATGTCCCTCATGTGATCTGATGTAGTGTAGCTTTCTTGTGCAGGTTGCTAGGCAACATGCTGTGGATTTCTCAGTCATAATCTTTGATTTTAGCTCAGAGAGACGGAGAGGAGAAAGTGGAGGAGGTAGCAAGAATGAGCGAGTGTTTCAGAGTGCATGGCTAAGCCCTCTACATAAAATCAGTCTAATAATCGCCTGTTTTCTCACATTGGTCTCTTATTTCTGTTCAATTTTTCATAATTTATTTAATTACTAATTAAATACTTTTTGTGGTTTTTAGATGTTTGGGCTCTTGGTGTATTTATATTTTTTGGGATCAGGAATAATTAGAGGTCAGCTTAACTTTGTCATAACGTTTACAACCGCCATAAAAATGAAAACATACCTACAGTCTGCTTTCTTTATTGCGTTTAATCAAAGGTCACATAGTGTAGAGGTGATTGTTGTTTGAGTTAGGATCTTTATTTATCCCCCTGCCTCATGGTGGTTGTTGTAACTTCATTAGTCCTGCTGTAATCCCTGCTAAGAATAAATGCACTCATGTAGAACAGCAGCATTCCCCTCCATCATATATCAAATTGTTCTTAGTCTTTCACATTGTGATTTTCATAGGTGACTGTGGAATGACAAGTGCTTAACATCGTGGTATTGGTTGGTTTGTTTACATATCATTCATTAGTATGTTGACACACTATTACAGTCAAACCACATTCACTATATAACATTATTCAAATCTGTTTTCCCAGGCTTGTATAAATACCCTATCTGTCAAAGTTACTGTGCTGCAATACTAACAGTACCACCGTCTCTAATGTCTACAGTTGGTTACTGTTTTTAAAGGCTTATCAAAATTAGCAGAAAGCAAACACAAGAAGCCAGGAGAGGAATATGCATGGCTGTGAGTATACGAAACAGAAAGCAGACGCATACAATGTGTGAAAACGGCCTTATTGTTGAAGCCAGATAAGAGTAGGTTAGTGAGCAATAAAAGATGCAAGCTAGAGAGGAAGAAGGATGGAGGAAACCAGCAGAGTGACGGCACAAGGGTAGTGTGTGTTGGTTGATGAGCTAGCTAGCACCCTAGCTGGAATGAAAAGCCTTTGTGTGCTTAATAAGAGTGCTGGCAGTGGTCCAGCAGCTCTGGCTAGTGTAGGATTAGGCTTGGACAATCAGGACTGCAGGATCAAAACAAGGGGCAGGAACACCAGGGTCATTCTGCTTGCTAGGATACCATCTGCCCTGCTTGCCTGCCTGCCGCAGTCAGGGGGAGGGGAAAGAGAGAGAGAAAAAGAGAGAGAGAGAGAGAGAGAGAGAGAGAGAGAGAGAGGGAGGGATGGGGGAAGGGCAGACCAGAGATTCACAGGCAACAACAATGTAGTCAGAGCTAGGCAGCTCTGTATGCTGCTCAGCTTTACTCTGCTCAGTACAGCATGCAGTGCTCTGCTTGCATACGCACATGCAGAAACCAAAAATATATGCCTGTGCACCAGTATAATCCGCAAATGTGTAGATAGCATATATCAGCTGTCTTTGTGGAACCATACAAAAGATGTTTCAATTCAAGTGATAATGGTGATACTGGAGCATGTAAACTAAAAATAATAAAATGGTAAGACTATGGTGGCCTACCCTGGTACGGTAGTTGAAAGATCAGTTCTTATATAACCCCTTTTTGTGTCTTTATTTTACAAAGTCACTGAATTAAATTGCACTGTTGATCAAAACATTGATCCTACGTCTGACATTTGTCTTAAATTTGTTTGTAATCTCGTATGTTTACATATTTTCAGAATGTTTATGCTCTATATTCTCTGGTAAGAAGGTTAATAATAAGGCAGACTTTTGTTTGTTTTTATAGAGAACTTGGTATTTTAGAAAATCACATTATTATT
>JAPTYQ010000018.1:34027165-34044910 GCA_029814465.1 Ostorhinchus cyanosoma
TAAGAAGGTTAATAATAAGGCAGACTTTTGTTTGTTTTTATAGAGAACTTGGTATTTTAGAAAATCACATTATTATTATTTTATGTATATTTGGATCTATAGAAATACCAATAGTTCCACTTATTACAAGAACTGCAATAATGTTTTTTAGAGGGTTTTAAGTGTTGAGGTCTATTGGCTTGTGTGTGCATGCTCACATATTTTTCTCTCACACACACACACACTGTAATTGTACCACTACCCAAGACCACAACATGCTCTTCTTTATTTTCCGTTATTTCCTCCGTACTCTTGTTCTGAGTTGGCAAAGAGCAATGACTATGGTTCGCTGAAAGGTAGAATGAGAGGAAATTGTGTGAATAAATATGTATAAATGTATTTGTTGAAATTCTCCATGGGTAGGGTGGACGAGTCTCTTGGAAGACTGCACCAAATGCAAAGACTCTTATTGCATCTTGTTTAGTGTTCTAGCAAATGCATGCTAAATGAGCTGCTGCTTTTGTTTCAATAAAATACACTAAAACATTACTGACAAAATACTATTCCCACGTTAGTCTTATTTTTATTTCTCCTCACTACTTTATCATTGTGCTTTCCCATGCCTCCTAGTGTCAAACATTTCTTGCAGGCCCATGACACACACTGTCTCGCTTTCTCTCGCACATGTACACAAGATTCACACGCAGAACTTGGGCTTGGCAGTTGAGTTGGTTTCACCCCCTCATGTGATTTGATGGAATGGATATGACCACCAGCAATGTGTTCTGCTTGGCCTGAACACTGTGTCTTTTGGAGGAGGGAATCTTCCAGGCTCTTGGCCCTTGCGTGAACTCTCTTGGTTTGTATGATGGGAATCAGGCAGATCAAACAACTGTTTTGCTCCGTCCACCAGCATTCATTAGCAGTGTGTATGTCAGAGAGGTCAGACAGGGAGTGTGGAAGATTTAAGGGATGGCATGACAGAAACAGAAGACAGGTCGAGGTGGAGAGGCAGGAGATAAGAGGGCAGACGGACTAAATTGAGGCTGATGTTGTGGGTGATGGCTGAAGAACGAGAGCGAGGGGTGGGATGGCCTGATGTAATGTGTAACAATATCCACACTCTGTCTAAATGCCTGTGTGTATTTCTAAACACCTTTAGTGTGTATGTGTCTGTGCATTAGTACTCAGGGCCATCCTGCTGGCTTTCATCAATAATTTACCAGTCCTTTTAGTGCGTATCCCCTGCTCCTTGCATTCCCTCCTCCATCTGCCTACTATGTCCTCCCCCTTTTCCAAAACCTGCCTCCCCTTGACTCGTGTCTAGAGATGTGCTGATATGAACATTTCATATCACGGTTATTGTGACTAATATTATCACGGTTATCATTATCATGGTATTGTTGAAATGTGCTCAAAATGTTAATAACCTTAACCTTAAATAACTTAAATCATTTAACCAAGTTTTCTTTTGAAAAAAAAACAAAAAACAAATGAAATAACCTGCACAATATACTTTCTGTTGGCAGTAACATCAAAATATTTAATATAGTTGTGGGTGGTGGTCAAGGAGATGGCTCGTCAAATTGGAAGTGTTACCCCCTTTTGCTGAGACTTTTTTTCCTGCAGACATGTTGACCATCTTCAATTCGTTTCCCCTCAGCATCCTTGAAAAATCCAAAATACGTTCAGACTTCTGACTTTGTTCTTTTAGTGAATCTCTGGAGCACTGTTCAGGAAATGAGCAGTATCACCGTGAGTTTTTCAAATTGCGGTAATTAAACACTGTTTTAATGATAGTTTGAATTTGAAACGGTAATATTAACCATCAGGAATTTACAGCAGTTTATCATCATACCGGTAATCGTTGCATCTCTACTCTTGTCTTAAACTATACAGCGCAGGAAATATCACTTCTGCTTCGGCAGTTGTGTGTACAGTAGGTCACATACACACACACACACACAAACACCTCTTCATGCCCATGGTGCAGGAAAGTTTTCATAAGAATATTGTTTCCTCCTCCCCTATTTCACGTTGGCAACAAAAATGGAAAATGATGGTCCCTCTTCTTACCTCAACGGCAAGGTAGACATGCGAAGAGTTTGCCCTACCAGACACACAGTCAGCCATGTCGAAGACGTAAAGTCATTATTCAAGCTCTTCATATAACCATCAATTGAAAATATTGTATTTGAGACGATCATTTTAGAGGGGAGACATGTATAGTTGGAAAGACTTGGACATGATCAGTTCATAAGTCTACACTGGCTTCAAGTCAAGTTGTTTCCCTCATGCCCTCACCATGAGAAGTATCAAAGTTCTCATCAGAATAGTTGTTTTCCCCACACTCCTGTTATGGATCAACTCAAAAGTGTCAACTCTGTACCTGCAGGTGTGGGATGTTAGGTCACACACACAGACAGGTTTTACACAGCTAAAACAGCTTGATGTCAAATTGACCCCAGAGGAACACCAATGCATGCAATATGTGTTCATCATTGTTATCATTATTTTTTGACTGATAAACATTGAATGGGGTCAAATTGACTCCAAGGATAATGTGAGGGTTAAGTGCACAAACTTTCTGTGAACCCCTTTGTTGCAGTGTGTGGTCTTCCCTCATGTGTATACAAACTCAGATGTTTCATTTCTGGGGTTGCTGTTTTTTTTTTTTTTTTTTGCTATTGTTGTTACTGTTTGTCTTATGAGGGTTTTCGGCACCTTCTTCTTCCTTGGTCTCCCTCCCCTTTTTACCCTCGGCAAAGCAAATTTGCTCAGCACCAAAAGGCAGCCAGACCACAGTTCTGCTGTTATAATGCTGGACAAGACAGGTTAAAAAAAAGGAAAAAAAAAAACAGCAGAAGAAAAGACACAACAATATGCGCTTTCTGCACTGAACGAAAGCAGCATTACAGAAACACTGCATTCAACATTCCACCAGTGAAAATGACAAATACAGAACAAGCTGACAGTCTGTCTCAGGGGGCGGACTTATTTCTGAATTGCCTTGACTGTAAATATATTTTCAATGGGGGCTCACTGTCATTTCCATAAAGTTTGCGTTCTCTACCGTCATCTACACAGCTTCAGGCGACCATTGTCCAACCCATTCACAACAATCTGGCTTGAAGAAATGTCTTACTTCCTTAAATGAAAGTTAAAGAATTTTCACAACAGCAGGGGGCGTAGAGTGATTAGTACTGTGTGTTAAGTTGTAAAGACCCCATGGGTCATTTACCTGTATTAATGATGTCTTTGAATATGCATCACTTTAAGACGTATGGCAGGGCTGAAATAACTTAATTTCCAAACCTTTTGTAAAACTTGGTCACAGTGTTAATATATTGTTTGTAGGGCTTGGGCGATATGGGCTAAAAATAAAATCTCCAATTTTTTCACAAAAAATTAAATTTACGATTTTTTCCGATTTTTTTTTTTTTTTTTTTTTTTTCTCCCCTACATTTTAAGGAAAACAATAAATGACAGAGAAAGTTCAAAACAAGTTTTGTTTTTGTTTTATCAAAACCCTAACAAAATATTTCCCTCCTGGAATTAAAGTGCCACCAGTTTTTTGGTTAAAAAATGCAAGTTTTGCACTGCAAAAATCAAAATCTAACCAAGTGTGTTTTTCTCATTTCCTGTCCAAATATCTCATCACACATAAAATAAGACGTAATCACCTAAAGAGTAACTTTTCAGTGAGATACAAGAACTGATTTATAGATAATAGATCTGCAAAATCTGATTTCAAGAAATCTTACCAAGATAATTTTCACTTGTTCCATTGGAATTTTTTTGCTTGAACTTTGTAAAAAAAAAAAAAAAAATCTTGAATTAAGCCAAAAAAAAAAAAAATCTGGTTTGAGTGAAGCACAGGTCTGTCGTTGCAGAATAAAATGCCATCCCCTCAAGCTCTCTGATGATTTTCTCATCAGTGCTGATGGAGCAAAGCAACTTCAGCCAAATACTTGGGTCTAGGTAGAGCATACCTGGGGTCTATAGTTTTAGCAAGTGGATAAACCTTGTCTCTTCTGCTGTCTATATGAAATGATTGAACGGTGATATGTCCATCAAACTAAACTGTCATTTGTCCCTCCCCCTCTGCACGTGCCCCTCCTGCATGAACCATGCATTCTCAGAGCATTGAAGCACTGGTACAGGAAATGAAGACAGAGCTAGGCTAGTTATATTAGCAATATTAGCATCTAAAGTGAACCGGAAAACTGTTTAGTCACTAACATAAATTAAGAGGAAATGTAACGTTAGTCAGATACAAATGAACTGGGGCTGTTCTGTAAGAGCAGGGGGTGGGCGTGGAGGAGACTGAAGAGGTATGCATGGACCGGAGCCCGAACCAGAGCCGGGCGAATCATTGCTATGCAACGCGCATGAAGCATTGCACGTACCAGTATTCTGGCGGCGTGGCTTTGGGTGGATATCTAAAGGAAAGGGTTTGGACTTTTGAATAGTGTATTTTCAAAATGTAGCTTGCTCGTACCCCACCTTTAAGGAAACGAGGGAGAGGGAGGATGCTCCTGGGACAAAAGGTGCAATATAGGAAGATTAGGAAAAATAAGTCAAATTTTTTATTTTTGAAATCGCCCGCAACAAAAAACTCAAATAAATCGGTATATCACCCAGGCCTTATTGTTTGATTATTATTGTTTAATTTATATAATATATGCATAAAAAGCAGAGGATAGGATGCGTGCACACGAACGCACGGAAGAGAAGGACATCATACACCAAGTTGGGGGCATGCCAGAGTTTGAGGCACTGCACATTGAACTTTGTGGATTTAATACCTTTCTGAATCAAACTTCTCCCATTGTCCAGTGGATTATTGTCCTCCATGGGACACTGGGACCAACATGGGCCGGTCCTGTGGTGGTGTTTGCCGGTGCCGTGAGTAAATCCTGTGGGTACACTGCTACTGATCTATGGCATCGACTATTTGCGTGTGTTAAAATTTTGGGGACTAAAAAGGGAAAAGGCATTTGGGGGAGGTTGAGCTGCTTTATGTTGAATGATTTGCGTTAAATGAGTTAATGTTTTTGTTGGCTCAACTATGTGTTTGCTTTGTGGTTTGTTTGTGTTATTTTGGGGTTTGTCTTGTCGGGGATGCGTTGGAGTGTGGGTGTGTGTGTGCTTGCTTCACGTGTGAAGATTAAAAGGCCGATAAAGAGCCAAACGCAGACTTATTTTGACTTTTGCTGATGGTTAATCCACCCATTTCATGTCTGCACCTACCTATTGTGAGAGATGCGTGGCACAGCCTGCACCCCCATGTACAAACCCCACAAAATAATCATACTAATCGTGAAACCAAGATTATTTCCCTGGGGATAATCGTAGCACCAAAATCTGTTGCATCGTTGCATCCCTAGTTGCTGTTGAACTCCCACACTGTAGATGCTAACACTATAGACAAATCTACAATAAATGCACAAGGGATGCACTCATGGTAACAGTTAACGTGATTTTACCTTGAGTACTACAGTGGCAACGTACTGTGTTTTGTAAGCTAACCAGCTAGTTAGCATTGCCCTGGTTGTCTGAACCAAAAGTCATGTGGAATTTTGGCTTTATGTGCCATTAGGTCTTGGATTATTGCAGAGAATAAGAGCTGTGGAAAACAAAGGTTTATGATATTTGCATATTTTGTTCACTTTGAAATTCACAATACCTTTTATGAGTCACAGATGAAGTAATTGATAACAAGGGGCATTCAGTACCATAGCTGAAGATTTTGAGGCAACTGTGATTTGTGGATCTTTATAAGGCTTTGTGACTCTGCCAGCAAGAGCCCTACAGTTTACCCATAGACCCATGGCACACCCTTAATCACTCATTCTTCTGTTTAGTCATTATTCTTCCTTACTAGTAGCTAGCTTTTCCCCCTTGACTTTGAGCCATTTGTTTGTAGGCGATTGAGCATATGTATAACAAGGCATGTAATCAGTTCCTAATTACGTGAGTTAATTTTGCCTTATGTTGTTATCCAAGTTTGATAGGCATTAATCCCATAATAATCGGTGTGCATGTGAGAGTGAGAGAGAGAGAGACTGTGCTAGTGGATGGACATGTATCCACAGAGATGACGTAGTTGGTTGTTTTGGTTGCAGCCATCCTCTTGTGGATGGCAGTCTTACAGCTCTTTGGCAGAGCTCCCATGGCCGCATTTAATGGTGATGCAGCACAAAACAGAAAAAGAAAGAAAGGAGACAGCGGGGGCAGAAGAATTCTGCCTCTTTATTTCAGCGTTGTGTTCTTCAGTCATTTCCTTATTACAACTTTGTATGTCCTTTACAGCCAATTGCAGGCATATAGTCTTTTAAAAGCCAATGACAGTTGTATTGTTGCCAAATGCACTACATCTCAAATATTATCAGGATTTAAAGCTGCTTAATTGCCTTCATTTTCAATGATTCCTTAAAGGTTTGTCCCATCACTGCAAGTTCTAAACATTTGCCCTGTACTGAAAAGTATTTTACATTATTATTATTATTATTATTATTATTATTATTATTATTATTATTATTATTATTGATGTCCCAATACCGGGCTGCAGATCTGGCATTTTTTAGAAGATTGGATTAGATTGGATTTAGTCACAAGATCGGGCCAATCCACTCTGCGCGTACTCATTCTGAGGCAGAGGTTATGTTAACCAAAAATATTCCATCATTGATAGATTTCTTTTAAAGATGACAGAAAATTCTGAAGGCTGTCTGTCATTTTGACAGATTAAAATACAGAGGGTAATCTACCAAAGAAAGTTTTCACTCAACACTGTGAACAGAACCTGCTTGCAAGATCACTGGTCTGTCTGTCTCTTAACAAGGCATCAAACAGTCCATAACGGTATCCTACCTGTATAGAACCTACAGTGGTGGTTTAAAAAAAAAAAAAATTTCATGGGTACTGACACTGGTAAAATTAAACAAAATGCAGGTGGGTAGCGGGAAAAGAAGTGACAAAATAAAAGAAGATTCATGCATGAAAATAATTTGCAGAACATTAAATGATGACGATGATGATGACTAAATATGTCTCATTAAAAATTTTATTTGAAATGTGTTATGACAGAATTTTTACGACTCTGAGCTACATGCGCTAGTGATGCGCAAGTCAGTTTTTTTTCAACCTGTGAGGTGTTTGTGGAAGTATTTGACCCAACCTGCAAGTAACCCACTGAGCCATGCATCACTAATGTACGGCGCAGAATGCACCCATGTATAATTCCTTGACAGACCTGTCCACAGATGAACTACAGCAGTGGCAAACATACAGCCCATGGCCCAAAACCAGCCTGCCAAAAGTTCTAATTTGGCCCACAGTATGAATTTGGAAAGTGTAAAAATTAAACTAAAGTTATTAAGAGTTGTTTTTGTTCAGGTTCCACATTCAGTGCAATCGTTATCTCAAGTAAAATAATAGCATAATAACAAATACATAATGACTCCAAATTTAACTCAAAATTTCTTTGAAAAAAGGTGGTATCAGATCAGTATCGGCAAAGCTAATCCTAAAAAAAATTGGATCGGAATAAAAAAAATCACATTGGGAGATCACTAATTGTTGTTGTTGTTGTTGTTATTATTATTACATAAACAGTTTCACACTGATGGTCTTCCTCCATTTCCTTGTTTTCCTCTGTTATGATTGCTTCCCCACTCTTTCCTAACCAGGCCAACCCTGCTCAGACTCACATGTGGTGTGAAAACTATTTCATTGTATTGGAGAATATGTGGGAGGGACAAAGTAGGGGGAGGAACAGGGTGCAGTGTTGGAGGTGATTAGGAAACCAGATCCAAGGCTGGGCTTCAAAGGGAACTGGATCTCTCTGCAGTGCTTATTGATTAGCCTGGAATGTTGCTGGTCTCCTCGGTATTGAAGTGAATGTTAATTGAGATATCAGGGAGATACTGCACTGCTTAAATTGCTCATCGTTTTCTTACCAGATAATGGATAGAATTTGGTGTGTAAGAGGAGTGCAGTGGTTGACTGTTAGCATTTGTTGTGTGCCTATTATGCCTAATAGTTTTAAGGAAGTAATCATACTAGTTTTAGGCTCTGTGTGTTGAACATCTACATTGCATTGACCACAGTCATGACATGATCCCCCTGTGGCCACCTGGTTTGTCCCAGTTTTGGTTTCTGCATATTTTTGCTCTTATGCTAGATTTTGAGAAATTGCTTGGCAGTGTTTGCTGCAGTTCAAGATGTGGAGAGATCAAGGGGGCAGCAATAGTGACAGCCATTGTATTATTTAACTCCTTCCTTCCTGTAATCTAATTTTCTTTTCCATCCTAATGTTATCTCCCCCCTCTAGCTTTGCTTTTTTCCCTTCCCTCCCTCCCTGAGAGAAGGCACATGCAGAGCCAAGTAAACACTTTGATATGCGGAAGGAATCTCTCCCCCCACCCCCTTCTCTTTTTCTTTCACTCTCTCCTCTCAGCCTATGTAGGTCATCATGACTCACTCCTTTATGCTTCAAAAGCCGGATCCCTGCTCAGTTGCTCTATCTTGAGCCCTCTCACGTTCAGCGTTGTGTAAGAGAAGTATGTTTGACAGTGTGTGCAGACAAGGGGGCTACTGATGAACATTTTATGCATTAAATTATTTTCCAACTTAATCTTTGCTCCAAATTGCTGTCCTTTTTTCTTTTTTGTTTTCTTTATTAGTGGGTAGATTTTACCCATCCTCTCCCCATTTTAGCGGGAGGACTTATAATATGCATCATAACAACCAGTCTTGTCGGCTTCTCTTCAAGTCTGTGCTCTGCGTTCACTCTGACCTAGATGCTGAATCCATCAGCTGCGGCAAGCAGATTTAGTATTGCGTCAGAAATAAAATACTTAGGTCTATTTCCAGATTTGTGGCTAAGATTAATTTGCAATCAGAGTAGCAAGTTAACATTGTTTGCATTGTGTGTACTTCCTCTGTTTTAATTTTTTTTTTCTAAAAAGTAACATTTAGAAGGATTGTTCCGGAATGTTTTGGGGTTTTTTTTCTTTTTCATGTAAGCACCTTTTTGGCTTTCTGTTTTAAAAAAAACCCACTTCAATGCATTTAGCTCAGTGTTTTGGAGCCCAGACTTATTGCATGACTATTTTAGCAGTCCACTAGGTTCAGATCCAGGCCACTGCACATCTATTAGTGGAGCTTACATTTACCAGTTTTCCAGATAGGTACCTGTTGGCTGATTAGCTCATGATTTGTGTAAGCTTACGTGTCCACTTCTTGTGATGGATTCTTAAACCATGTTCTTGTGTAGGGAAGCTCTTTATTCCACACATGGCAGAGGATCTGCATATGAATGCTGCCTTCTGCTTCAGAGTTCTGGCATTTAAGAACCACTCTCATCGTTAAACACTGTGGCCTTTTGACATGTGTGTGAGCCTTGAGGTGCACACAATCTATGTGTGCATTTCTTTTCATTTTAAGTGGAAGAATTATTCTGTGAAGAGCAGAACAGAAAAGATGAAAACGTCAACTGGCTAGCTCCTGATTTGTTTATCAACATCATCTGCTTCAGAGGGGCTGTATACTGTCAAAGGCATTTAGCAGCGAAAGCCAGGCTTTTAGGACCAGCTCACTATCCTGACCCAGATCCAAAAGGCCTTAGCGTGTCACATGTGTGTCCTTTTGTCCTCCTCTCTCCAGGGCTTCTTTCATATTGGCCAGACCTTGGATAGGGAGTAAAGAATGAACAGGGGCTTTTTGATGAGTCACTCAACCGAACAGAAACAGAAGGAGGGGTGAAGAAAAAAATACAATGACCTGCAGCCCTGCCCGCCACCCCCCAAACACTGCCTCAAACACTTCGATATTACATCACATATACAAGAGAGCAGACAGTTAGAGTGTGTGTCGTAGGTGGCCAACGGTTACATACTACATTATGCCATAACAGAAAAGGACATGCTGAGAGTACGCTTAAATTGCCAGACAAACACAGAAGCTGAGGAGGGATGAGCATCTGTGTGCAAGATGAGGAGGGGGGTTGGGTGTGCCACAGTAAAATGGAAGCTTTGTGGAGGAAACCTGAGTACACTACGTTTTGGGGCTGTACATTCACACGCAAGTATCATCTATCCCCTTTTCCTAGCATCAATGCACCCCTTGTCC
The DNA here is from genome assembly GCA_029814465.1 of Ostorhinchus cyanosoma. NCBI lineage: Eukaryota > Metazoa > Chordata > Actinopteri > Kurtiformes > Apogonidae > Ostorhinchus > Ostorhinchus cyanosoma. Next base: position 34,037,282 of record JAPTYQ010000018.1, read on the forward strand.
TCTCCACTGGCCCACCACGGTGAACCCCACTGCTGCCACTCCTCCACTGATGAGACCAGATACTAGATCTTGACTTGACCAAACAAGTGCCCTGGACATGCAAAGATCAGGGCAGATTTTGGTTTCATTCTTTCTTTAATTATTGCCATGAATTGCACTTACACTTTTCCATCTTTATGATTACAGACAACACTGTTTCTTAAAACCTTGGTCAAATACTTTTATTCCCTTCAGTAACATTTGTGTATTTTTCACTATTGGGTAATTTTAGGTGCAGTCTGTCTTTTTGGAGCAGGTAAACAGAAGAGTGTGCCAGCAGTGTAAACTTTACAGATTTTGCCAGAAGGCACTATCATGACATGCATTTCTATTGTGTAGTTTTCTCTGATTATGTCTCTCTTGCTCATCTTCAAAGTAACTTTTCCGTAGCAGAGTGGGCGTTTGCACTGGGCCATCAACAGGAAATTCCAACCTCGGAGTGTGGGGGCAGGGGACGGCTGGGAGAGAAATGAGGAAGATCAGGAGTTTGTTTGACGGCTTTATGAGAGCACCCAAAGGTCTCTGATGAGTCTGGTCTGCATGAGAGCCTGGTCTGGGAAGTTTGGTGGAAATGTTCATGGCTGGATAAACAAAGAACAATGTCTTTGATACTGTTTTCCTTCTTGCCTCTTTCTCCACTTGAAAACTGCTTGAAAACTTGGTTTTACCTCTTTTCTTTCTCCTTTATTTTACTTCTGACACAATAATTTCAGTTTAATCATGTTGAACTTTTTAATCCCTCATTCATTTTCTGAACACGCTTAGTATATTTGTGCTTAAAGCCTGATGGCATGTTGTTACAAGGACTAAACTGTTTTATGCTTTATTGCTCTATGTTTATAATTACTTTTATGCTATGGATATTGCATGCAGACATACTAACTAAAAATATTGTCATCCTTATTAGATACAGATTTTAAGTAGTTTACAGAATCAGTAAAATAATATGTGAGATTTAATGTTGTCAGGCTGCTGCAGAATAAGGCCACATTTCAATTCTGATGTTGGGATTTGCATTTTCCTTGAATGGCAGAATCTATATTTGCTTTATGGCTTGAATATCATGTTTTGTTCACGGATACAGCATAGCATAATGCAAACTGTTGACTTTGTCTGGCATGATTATGTCGAATTCAGTGAAACAGTGCAACTTCAATTTCTATCACAGTTGTGCTTTGGATGGAAGCCTTGCAAAGTAGGAAATTAAAAGGGAGTGAAAACCTCTGCTCTTCAGATATTATATATAAATCAACCCTTTCTGTTTTTCTCTTGTGATGTAACTTTTCCCTTTTTTCTCTCCTCACATAAAAACAGTTTGTGTTACCTCTGCGGTAGGGCTGCACTGTGTTATGGGTTAAAGCTTTAATTGACTAAATTGCATCCATATGTTGATAGCAGTTGTGCACAAACACATACTTTGAGACATCTATGTGCATGCTCAGATGCTACGGAGTGATACCTTGTGAACACAGGAAGACCAATTCCCTTAGGGAACTGCCTTTTTCAATTATTGTAGTTTCCACATACATACAAACATGCACACCAGATAAACAGATGCTTATTGAAAATTACATGCAAACTGGTTTTGTTGCGCTGTGTGGATGTTGACGTAGTAGATGGGAGTAGATTTCCTGGTGGAAAATTGTTGATTGAGTTGATTGTTTGGGGTCAGTGGAACTGGCCAGCTCTTCATTATGCTGTCCATGTCAAGGATGAAAGATGTGCTATAAGGGGGAAAAAGAAAAGACCAGGCATGGACAAGTCTATTATAATATCCTAATTAATAATACAGTGTTATCACAAGCATATTTGAAACATACAGATACCGTTATTAATTATAGACTTATACCTTGTCCACATTAATATGGATATTTTTCTAAATTGGTGTTCTCCTACTCTTAAAAACTGAAAGAAAATCTGTCCATACAATCCTCATTTTATAAAATATCTATGTACACATTAGATACAGGCTTTATTCCACCATTAAGTTGTACATATCTGACAAATTATGCTATAAACTTAAGGATGTATTCACACCTGGAAAGTCCTTTGGTGTGCTTATTTGATTCAGATCAAATGCAGACTTTATTTTTTAGTTTGCGTCAGATCACATTCTCATTGCACTTTTTGCTAGTGGACCAAAATTTGTAAATAGAAGCACAACTGTGACAAATGCACTGGCATTGGACAAAAAAAGTCAGGGGCAGGGTGAATGAAACAGCCGGTGTTGATGAAAACAAACGTGGAGGTCCTATGTACAGTTATAATTTTTGGAATATGTATTCTTTTTATTCAAATTTTTACAGACACACATTTATGGAAATAATGTTAACTGTAAAGAACAGCTCATTCAGAGCCAGTTTTGTAATTTTGGCATCTGACCAAATGTCAATGAGACATTCAATCTCCTCATTGCTCCATGTCTGTCCACGGCTCATGGCTGCTGCTATTAGCTCTAACTACCCGTGTGGCTCAGCTACTTCTAGTAGCTACGGTGGCTCATCAAGGACAAAAAGGCGCTGGGTACCTTGGTTTGTTTCAGCTCTGGGCCAGTTAAATTCACACCAGAGGTAAACCGGCCCAGAGTCCATTTGGAAGCGGACTGAGACCTACCTCTCCTAGGTGGTCTCAGTCTGCTTGTTTGATTCGAATCAGAGTTTGCATGTTTTTATTCACACCTAAAAAAAAAAAAAAAAAAAGTCTGGACTTTCCAGGGAAACTCTGGTCTTTTTTAAACGGACCAAACGAAGTAGGTGTGAATACACCCTAAGTTAACTTTAAAGTAGCGCCCGACTATTATTATAGGGTCTCACCAATTAATCGACATTGGCCAATATGTAGCCAATCTGTACACTTCTTTATTTTTCTTTTTTTTTGCTGCGGAGCTTCTGCTGCTCACTGCTCCTGTGCACGTGTGTGTGTGCTGCCCGGAGTTAGAGGAAGAGTAAAGCCTGTCAGTTTCACTTTCACTTCTGCTCTGACAATCATGCTATCACCCGCTACACACACATACGTGCACACACACCCACAATCACAGGATTCACAGATCGCACTCCGACAAGGATGGACCGGTAGTCCCCCCACCACCACCAGTCCGAAAATCACAGACTACTACTCCCCATGTGCCATCCAACAAGGATGGAGCACTTTATACTCCGCTCTGAATCCTCCCCATGCGCATGCGCTCCGATACAAATGGACCGTTTACCTCCTCAGTCCGAACGTCGTCCCCCCTCCTCTTATGAACTATTCACACACACACCCATGTCCATGCGCTTCCTGTCTACCCCAGTTTCATTCTGCAGGCACGCTTGTGTGTTAATAGTGTAGGGGAGACCGGGGACAGTTGTAACATGGGTCAGTTCTAACACTTGCAATTTCTCCTATCAGGAATGACTTTGGGCTCACCTAATTCAATCTGCACATGTACATCTACTCAGTTTACTCCTTAGTCCACATGGGAAGTTGTAGTGCTGTGAGGCAGACAAAGCAATATTTGTGAGTGAAAACATAATTCTGTGGTCAGTAATATATTTTGTGATTCCGTAGTTTGCTTTGTAGTTGGACTCATTAAAGTTACGTGTCGTTTACATTTTTAAAAAATGATTTACCAAACAGTTTTTATGTCACTACTTATGAAATATAGACATATCTTTTTCTAAAGTCTTCTTTCCCAGGCATAAAAACTACCACATCTACAACCCATGGTTCCATGGGTCACACAGTAGTCTGATAGAATATTATACAACGATTCAAGGTTGTGTCAATTATCTTTGTGAGATAAACAAATATTTATGCAACTGTTAATCCACATCTCCACAATTATCTAATATAAGATTATTATTTCCTGTGTAGATCAAAGTTCTTATTTCATATATTGGCCAATATATCGGATATCAGCCAGTATCGGATATCGGCCGATATATCGGTTATCTGCTTTTTTTTAGCCCCCAATATCTGTATCGGCATCTGCCCCAAAAATCCCATATCGGTCGCGCTCTACTTTGAAGAGTTGATTCTGGTGATTGAAGTGTATTTTTTTATTAAACACATTTCACCACAAAACCAGTTCATTTGTTGATCTCCCAAATGTATCCATGCTGATCTGAACTTTTGACAGACAGAGGGAAATTAGCACAGTACTACAGTAGTTCTTTCCCCCTAATGATATCAGCCTGACATCTGCAGGGAACTAGCATTAGCCATCAGCCCACATGGCTGGGATGGATAAACAAAGTCATACTGTTTACCTATTTAACATCTAAATAAGACCAAGCAACAACAAAGACTAAAGGTTAGCATGCGCTCTTGTGTTATAACCTCTACCTCTTTCAACTCGGCAGAGAACCACTGCTTTTCACAACGTCTCTGTAAAGTACAATAGTAGGTATTTGTTTAGTTCACATCATTGTTTTTGGGTTTGAACAGTGACAGTAGCTATCAACATTTTTTGATAGAAAATACCATTCTGATAATTAAAACATTTTGCAAATAATAGTTTGCTTCCATATGTGTAATATAGCAGAGGGTGTAATAATACAGACAGGTAGTTCCAAGGCCTCATTGATGACCACAGGACAGAGGTGTCCAAAGCAGCACTTGCTCAAACCACTAATTGCAGCCTTTCTGTACATTCCAATGACTATTGATTGATTCATTATGACTGACCTGCAGCTGACTCTGTGTGGTCAGTCATTTGGCTGCTTACCTGTTGGATCTATTTGTTCTATATTTGTATTCACTTGACCAAATGAAATTAGCAATGGTGGGTTAAAATTTATGCCTTAGGGTATGATGATTTTTTAATGTTTTTTTTTTCTTCCCATCTTCCCAGTCAAATAAATTACCAAAATCAGTGTATATGTATTAATTTGACATGTACGCCTGTTAACAGTTATCAAGTAAGAACAAAGACAATAGTAGTGTCACGTTTAGGAGAGTAACCCTCTTCCTTGCCATCTAAATAAACAAGTGTCTAATTGGTAATGCACGTGAGCAACTCTAAATGGAAATGAGAAGGAGGTTATTTTCAACATCAGCTCTGGGGAAAAAACAAAACATCTGTTTAATTCTTTCCCACCACTTGTCTGATCAGCAAGTGAGCAGCAAAATTAACTAGCCCAGTGTGGTCTATTACTTTCGCTGGGCAAGTTTAATGCAGCCCCACACTTATTTTAGAACTTAACTCAAGCCTCAGTTAAATTTCCTTTTGTCATCTTGACTTGTGGGTTTGCAATTATTCTGACTTGTGATTCCAATAACTCTGGTTTTACTTATTTTGCTCTTATATACAAATAATGATGTTGAAAGTAGTGCTTTACAAATAAGATAACCACAAAGGTTGAACTTCCCTCCTGGCTTAAATAACATGCGTTTTAAATAGTGTTTACACATTATGTAGTTTTTGTGCTCAGTGTGTTCAAATGCTGCTATAAAAATATGCACATGCCCTCACTGCTGCCTCAGTCTGGCATCAGTTCCCTGCCCCCTCTTTAAGCAGGCACCGCCCCAGCCCTCAGCTGGCTGTTCTCTGCAGTAGCAGGCCTTTCATCCCTCCATCCTCCATCCCTCCATCCGGCCCTGCCCAGTGATTTATAATTCATCTGGGATCCTGCCTCCCTCCACCCCTCTGCACCAGGACAGCATTAACATTCTGTTTGGTCCCCAGCTACGCTGCACCCACGTGTGTGTGTGTGTGTGTGTGTGTGTGTGTGTGTGTGTGTGTGTGTGGCTGAGGAATGATTCGTAAGTCAGCTCAGCCAGTGAGGCTCCATTTGGAATGGCTGTTATTGTAGCTGTATGTGTTCTTTCTGTTCTGGCTCTGCCTGTGTTCCTCTGTCATTGTAGGGATCCGTTCATCAGTCTGGCTGTCTGACTGCCTCGTCCCTCTGCTGCTTCTTCTTCTCCTCTGTTTTCATATGTGCCAAGTCAGCTGCCTGTCCCACCTTCTGGTCCTTGTGTAATGATGCAGATTAGCGTGGCAGAACGTTTTAAGAGTCTGTGTTGTGTTGGCAGGGCTGTGTTAGAGGGTTCATCACAAGTTCTTCAAATTTCATTGTGTTCCAACTAGCCTTAAGCAGCCCTAGTTATCACAGATTTTGGACAGTTTTCACAATCTGGTCTCTAGATAGACTTGCTCCACAAGGGTTGCTGATTCACCTGTTTAAGTTTGCAAACATATAATAAATCAACATACTGCACTTCATGTGCTGACTTTCTTCTTGTTTTTTTTCTTGTTCTTAACCTCTGTTACAAACTTAGATTGGAATACATTTTTATTCATTGTCACATAAAAATAAAACAAAGCACATTTGCTTTTAAAAATAGATTTGCAATAATTTTAATTACATACCATATTTTACAAAAGTGAGTTCACCCCTCACATTTCTGCAAGTATTTTATAACTTTTCATGGGACAACACTAAAGAAGTGACGCTTTGATCCAATGAACAGTACTCAGTGTACAGCTTGTATAACAGTGTAACTTTGCTGTCCCCTGAAAATAACTCAACACACAGACATTAATGTCTAAACTCCTGTCAACAAAACTGAGTCCACCCCTAAGTGAAAATGTCCAAATTGGGCCCAAAATGTCACTATTTTCGTGGCCACCATTATTCTTAACCCTCTTGGGCATGGAGTTATCAGAACTTCACAGGTTCCAATGGAATCCTCCTCCATGATGACATCATGGAGCTGGTGGATGTTGGAGACCTTGTGCACCTCCACCTTCCATTTGAGGAGGCCCCTCAGATGCTCAATAGGGTTTAGGTCTGGAGACATGCTCGGCCACTCCATCACCTTCACCCTCAGCTTCTTTAGCAGGGCAGTGGTGGTCTTGGAGGTGTATTTGGGGTCCTTATCATGTTGGAATGCTGTTCTGTGGGCCAGTTTCCAAAGAGAAGGGCTCATGCTCTGCGTCGTATGTCACAGTTGGTGTTGACGTTCATGGTTCCCTCAATCAGCTGTAGCTCCCCAGAGCCGGCAGCACTCATGCAGCCCCAGACCATGACACCCCCACCACCATGCTGGACTATCGGCAAGACACTTGTCTTCGTACTCCTACCTGGTTGCCGCCACACACACTTGTCACCATCTGAACCACATAAGTTTATTTTGGTCTCATCAGACCACAGGACATGGTTCCAGTAATCTATGTCCTTAGTCTGCTTGTCTTTAGCAAACTGTTTGGCTTTCTTGTGCATCATCTTTGGTTCAAATGTGAGGGGTGTACCCACCTTTAGGAGTTACTGTATGTATGTTACGATGCTGTACAGACATGGTTTTAGTATGTTCTTAGATAATTACTGTATGATGGTTTACACATACAGTATAATTTAAGGGGGCACTGTTCACAGAGATGGGGAGTGAAGGAGGGAGGTGATACGGTATGATAGAAAAATAATGACTGTAAAACTGGTTTTACACTTTTATGGATCTATCTATGTATGTATCTATCTGTCTGTCTGTCTGTCTGTCCATTTGACATTGCAGATTACTGCTTACTGTCCCATTTAAGTGCATATACACCTTTACCATTTTCCAGTATGCTTACACTTCAGTGTTGTTTGTGAAAAATCTTGAGCTTTG